>JAPYZT010000012.1:0-109806 GCA_030522965.1 Tryphoninae sp. A BG-2022a | reverse complement strand
ATAAATAAATAAATAAATAAATAAATAAATAAATAAATAAATAAATAAATAAATAAGTATTATAAATAAATAAATAATAATAAATAATTCTGTTTATACTGAACCTATGTGGAAGTAAATCATTGTTTAATAATAATTTCTCGTGCATTCCAAATACAAAAAGAAAGTAAGAATTTGTATTTTTTTTATAAATGAGATATTATATCTTCGACGATTTTCTTTTGTAGTATTTGACAGCGATCCATTTTATGAAAAAGTTTAATTTTTAGTCAAAATTTCTTGATTTCTCGAAAATAGTCAAAGTATTTACGTAATTCTTCGGGAATGTATTTCGACGAGATCAATTTAGAAATCTTATTTTCACTTGAAATCTCTTGTACTTCTTATCACGAACATTGCGATAGGCCCGTGTGCTAAGAAACCGCTGGTACAAATTGTACCGGTTCTATCGAGACGTTTTGATTAGGGAGACACGAACGTAATGAAATTTGTTCAGACGCGCTATGCCCGCGAGGACTATCAACACCTTTATTCTCCCCCTATTTTCTTCCTCTCCTTCTCACAAACCCTCTTATCACTGTTCGCCCATTTTCTCCAAGCAATAGCAATTTTCCTCTTGGTGATCCACAACATTCACTGCACATTCACTCGGTCTCCGTCCAGCCATCTTCACGTCTTTATATAGAAAATTGACTTGTGTAGGCTTCACCCACCAGAGGCCGCGTAAGAAAACATGCTTCGGAGAATTACCTTACGGTCTTCTGTATAAAGGAATGAAGAAGCGCCCCAGAAGTTCACGGAACGAGAAATCCTCGGGATAGAATGTTTATTTTATTTTTCTCACACATGTTAAGTCGATGAAAAACCACCTTACGCGATTTTATTGCTGTTTCGTTTATTTATTTTTCATTGCGAATAATACAGTTTCTTTCTTCTTTGCTACAAATTCTACATGGCTATTTTTGGTATATGAAAACTGACTAAAATACAATTCTTTTTAAGTAAATAAGGGTAAATGAGTTATTATGATGGAAATAAGGATCATACATTTCAATATAAATGAATAAAGGTCACAAATTGATGTTTTTTTTTATTGAATATGGTGGATTTGGTAAAATTTTGACATAGCAGAAAATGATTAAGAATAATCCAAAACTCGTCGAACCAACCTCCTCTCGCTGACATCATGCGTTTCATCACACGCGGCATCCTCTCTACAAGTTTTTGGAATATGTCTCGGGGTGTTTCTTTCGAGCTGACTGGAAATAGGTAGAAAAAAATGTGAAAAAAAATCTGAAAAAATTCTTTTGAACTCAGCAAGAAGTAATACAACTTTTCGCCATCTTGAGGTTTTATTGTAAACCTTATCGTTTACGTCCTATGGAGCAATTTTTAAATTGTTTATTTTTCTTCAAAAACGACATATCTTTAAAAAAAAAATCGTAGAAAATTTTCTAAAAAATTAAATTGAAGCTTAAACTTCCCCTTTATGAGTATGGTGAAAGAAATTCGTTAAAAAAATTTTACGGCAAAGGGGGTCCACTCGCAAATGAACAAAAAAACGACAACAAATTGTCGTTTTCAAAACTCGGTGCTAATTGTAAAAAAGATTGTTGATCTTTAAATTGGCGTTGGTTAAATTTGCCTGGGCCAACTACCGGCAAAATACCATAAACAAGCGTTTCGGCACCGTTTTCAACTTTTGTCCGGAAACTTTCCGCCGGTACTGTATTCAATGTATATTTCCAATTTTTCGAGAAATATTTTTTAACTATTGAATTTCGAGGTTTCTATTATTTTTATAATATGGAAAAAATGTAATCATCTACTGCTCGAAGTCAGTAACTCGCCATATCGTCGATGTTGACATCGACGGAATTTCGATAGTTGTCATCTGTCCCGCGCACTCGGCGAATACCTCGATGTTTCTAGATTTTACTCCTGCATTAATTGCTTATTATTTCGGCGAGTTTTCTAATTCCGTGTGTCCTATTGATCACAAAAATTCAACGAACGCAACCAACATTTTTTTTACGCGTGTGTTGGCTGCAAATGCCATAAAAAATCGATATATGCAAGAACAGGCACATTTTGTCGTATACATGTGTTGAATGTAATGACTTTAATAATTAGTATCTCGGAAACTATGCGATAAATCTTATGGAAACTCCGTTTATGCATGCACGATGGACTTGACAAAGCTATTAAAAAAAATTAGAATTTTATCTTGGAGTCGCTCCAATCAGCGAAACTCCTTAATTTATATGTGAACAAGTTTAAAATTATATACAGGGTCAGTTTCATAATGTATCTCAAACTTTATTTTAAGGTAGATAGGATCATTACAAACAAAAGTTGCAAATATACATTTGGGATGTTTTTAATAGTATCCGGGACATAATTTTTTGAAATTTGTCCAATCAAAGCGCGCCGAGAAGCATTGGATCCGCCCACTCCCCGCCCTAGCCGTAGAGATAGCACAGTGTAGGGCGTTACATTTGAGGTTGCAAAATTCAGAGCAGTCAATTTAGAAATAAAAATGACTGCGTATAAAATAATAAATAAAATTGAGTGCTCTGAATTTCGCAATCCGAAATTTAACGTCCTATACTGTGCTACCTCTACGGCTGGGGTAGGAAGTAGGCGGCTCCAACGCTTCTCGGCGCGCTCTGATTGAACAAACTTTAAAAATGTTTATCTCGTAAACTATTAAAAATATCCCGAATGTATATTTGCAACTTTTGTTTGTAATGATCCCAACTACCTTAAAGTAACGTTTGAGACTCCTTATGAAACTCACCCAGTATATTACTTATACGCTAATATGAAACGTGTTAAAAAAATGAATTAAACGAAAAACTTTAAATGCATGTATTGGAAAATCTATTCTTTTTGAATAATACTACTTTTCTATTTAACCGACGATATAATGTAGAAACGCTGACAGAAAATTTCGGTGCGATAGACACTAGAATAATTTCCGTGCGGAAAACCTAAATTTTCGCCCCGCCCCCTCTCTTTCGCTTCTCCTTATGATTTGTAACAGCTAGTTTAACCTATTTTATGTAGAGAGGTATGTGGTCCGGAACATTTGAAGCCTGTTGGCGCTATTTGACTTAAGATCGGTATTTGACCTCCGCAATATGCTGCTCTTATAATTAGAGGGGTTAAACTTGTGGCTGGGATCGATCTACAAAGAGTATTCAATTAATTCCAAGTATTTATGATGCGGGGTATTTGATTTATAGAAGGCATCCCCCCGAGCTTATGGAATGTTTTTTGTTTTCATAGGCGCTCGAATTATAGGGTTATTTAACTATTGGGTAACATGAGATTAATACCTTTCAAATGCCTTGAAAAATCGCCATGCATTTCCCGGATGACCCAATAATTGAGGAATGCATTCGATTTACGAAACGTGATTTGTATACGAATAATTTTCAACTTTTCGAAGAAATATCTACTTCGTATGTATGAAATTTATGAACTTGTTCCATATTTCTTGTCATACTTTTAATGCACTTTCGAGCGACAATTGTTGAAACAAACTTGATAAAAATTTCATATTGTATTGAGTATGTTAAAAAATTGGCTATTATAAATATTTTTTATATGATCCTGTATAAATACGAAATTTGTGTTTTATTGTTTTTTCAGATCGAGTGACTACAATTCTCTCAGCGTACCGAGGTATTACGTCCAAAAAATTATCGTCTCAAAACCATCGTATCTTGATTCTCGGAATAGTACGGGATACTCTTTTCGCCATCTGGACGCGAGTTAAGGCGATAGGTGGATGAAAAATTACGCTTCGTTCCAGTTTCGCGAGTGCAGTGTTTCACGTCCCTAGATATATCGAGAATGTTATAAAACTGTCTCACCGGTGACAATGTCGTGAAATTTACATACTTTAATGGAGTGTAGTGAAAACGAAAATACGTCGCGCACGGGTTAAAGGTGGGAAAAAGAAGGTTTATGTCCCAGGAGAAACAGTCTCGTTGCTACACAGTTATCACTCGCTTTTCCGAATCAAGGTAAGAGTGCAGCGTCTTTTTTATTACATTTTTATCACATTTTCGAGTTTTTCTTAACGTAAATTCCTTTTTTCCCTCTATGTGAACCTCGCAGCGTAAAAATAAGATTTTACTTTATGCTTTTAAGGTTTAGCGAACTTAAAAAGAAAATGCAAAAGCACTTGCTTCGACTTAAATGAGATTTATTTTGATGAAGCAATGTTCGTAAATTTTTATAAATGGAAATACTTGTAATTCCGTGAAAATTTAAAGGAAGCTTTCTTAAAGTTCAATTTTCAAAAAAATGAATTTCTCCATTCTAGCTAAAGTGTCAGTGCCAATAAATGTTATTCATTAGTCGATCAACGTAGCAAATTTCTATTCGCTAGTTATAAATTTACAAAATTTAGAGCGCTCGTACAAAATGCCAATAGTTTTTCAAAAAATTGTATTTACCATTAGAAATATTTTCCTAAGTAAAATTTTTTGCCGTTATGAAACATCACAATGACACGAACAAAAAATCTTCCTATTACTCTTATCCTAAAAGCAAAATGAATGCTCCAAATGTATTCATGCTGTTGTGACATATGCGGCCAAAAGTGGTATGCGAGACGAGAAAAACGACCTAAAATAATATAATCTCGTAAAACCACGAAATCATGGTTGAGTAAAAAAAGGAGATGAACAAAAAAAGAAGAGGTTGAAGAAGAGAAATGACACACGTGTCTAGAACGGTCTCTCGAGGATGACCGTGGATGCAAATACGTATTCTGGGATGCGAATTCGTGCCAACCTCATCCTCGTCAACGTTGTCGTCGTCGTTCTTTCTTGTCAACGTGCAGAGAGGTATCTACCAAACCTCTTTCTTATTCGAGCAGGCGTACTCGACACAACCCCTTGCCTCCGACTCTTCACTATTGCGACTTGGTCCCTTCATCCGGCCTCGCTCCCACATACACTTACTCTGCACATCACTTTCTGTCTCTGTGTCCTACCTTCGCATCCCGCTCTTCTTTTCTTCTACGTATATACGAGAAGAGGGAAGAACCACCCTTGCGCTTCAATCTCTCGGCTCGCTCGGGCCGTGAAACCAGAGGACGCGACATTGTTTTACACGAAATTGTCCGCAACCGCAGTTTGTCCCACTTTTACAAGGGCTTCCATCTCGCTTGCAAATTAAATGGGTGGGGAATGAGTTATGTTGTATCAATATACATATACATGGATATATATATATATATCTACATGCGTATGTACCTTCTAACAATAAGAGGACTTGGTGCAGGGATGAGTATCAAAGGTGAACATCTTCTACGCCTTTTGAGGATTTTCCGTCGGAGCGTAAAACTGAACATTTTGGTAAACTGTTGACTAGAAATAGAGAACAAAAGGGTTACCACACCAGCGCAATAGCGAGGTTTACTTTTTTAATATTTTATTACAGTCTAAAGTAACTCACTTTAATCAAATCCAATTCATTTTAAAATTTACATTCACCGCGATGAAACAAAAATCCGAGAGATGAAAATTAACAGTGGCGATATTCGAGGCAAACGTAGAACATTTTATTTACTTCGTGCATATTCTATGTCGAACAAACAATTCCAATTAATTAAAATCAGATTGATAATTATGATAAGTAGAAAAATTTATTAATATGGCAATTAAAAACAATGTGTTTAGCAATATCGAATAATAATCGGATATTAAAGAAATAAACAATGTTTTAAAATACTTATATTTCTTTCGTACCTAAAAAATTCGAAAATTGTATTGCGGTCGATTGTAAAAAAAGAAAAAATTTCTGCAGAGTTCTGCAAGAAACTTTTTTGCATCAAGTCTGTTTTACCAACCGGATGTAATGTACGCTACTATTATTCGAGTATAGGGGAAAACCGCTCGATTATGGTGTGCAGTACTTACTAGTGCATACATATATATGTACATTTGTCTATACAAGCTCAACCGTCTGACCATTTTCTCACCATTAACCGACCCCTTATTTTCTTGGGTGAGTTGCAGCTAAACTTCCAGTCTATTTTGCCACTACGTTAGACGTATTGGTTTTTCTCACGATTGCCATGTGAGTTTGTCACACTCGTTCATTAATTTATTTACGGTTAGTTTTTACCGCAAAAGCATCCGGCTTATATTTTTTTTCGAAGACAGGCTTACGCTCTATGTAGGTCCAATGCAGTAATCGGATTTGAAGGTAGAATTTCGTTACGGATGATAGTATTATTCAATAATTTTTCTACCTCGTTGCAGAAAAATACATTTTTTTCACTATCATACACGTGACAAAATTTGTATTCTTTATGGCGAAGCAATAATGCCAGAAAAGTATTTGGGGCGAGGAAGAAAATAATTGAATTTTGTAAAGTATTTTTTATCGATGAAATCGCTTTGAAATTATATTTTTTGCAATTTCCATGAAAATTTTCACAAAGTTGACGAGACCCCTGACGGGCAGCTGAACAAACCGACCCATCGCGTAGTTATAATACGGTTATCAAATTTTCTATAAACCTTATAAAGCTTTTTCTGAAAATGATGTTTTTAAAAATAGTTGACCCAATAAGTTTTCGATGAAACTTATAAATTTGACGTATATGTATATGCATTCATATAGTTCAGGGTCTATCGAAATTTATTTTAATGTACATCGATATCTAAAAAAAAACTTACGAAAAGATCATAAAAAGATTTGCTAGAAATACGTTCCGCTACAATTCCATTCCCTGAATTTTTCATTCGTTTCTGCATATTGGTTTGTTCAATGTTTTCCCGGATTTTTTTGTGAAATTTGAAATTCAAAATTAATCCATATATTTCTATTGTCGAATGCGTGAAACGTGGGCAGTATTGTATGATATCTGTTGCAGTAACCACCCCAGGCTCGCCATTCCACCGAGAGGAAGGTAGTGCCCCACTTACTGTTATTTTACAATGGCAAAACTCTCGGACCAGTTGGGTTGGGTACCTATACAAAAAATTATATAGGCGCAATTAGGCCAACAATTATTTTTCAAACAAGCGTCGGAAAACTAGAACAAGAAGGTAACTTCATTTTCCATTGTTCATATCCACACACATTTACGTTATTCATCAACTGAATCGTCGAATGACCTAATTACATGTATCATTAGTGTTAGCCATTTATCCGACTGTACATCTACGATTATTTATATAATTTAATAAATTATCGATAAACTCAAAATATTTAAGGGATAGCTGTTCGATCCAACTACAAATTTAGTAAGCGTTGAATCGCATAAGTCGTTAGTAATAATTTTTATTAATGTTTTCGTGAAAGTCCACCCAGGGTGCGGGTTACCCCACTATTCAAAATTCAAGCAAGAAATAAAACATTCAATAACACTTTTTGGTAGTTTTATTGTAGATTCAGTCTAGGCAATAACTTTAAACGACTCTGTCTTAATAATCATAGAATAAATGCTTAATTCTCGTAAATCTCTATAACAGTAATAGCAGTTTTATAGTATTATTGATCTTTCTGAACAGAATCTTAACAACAACACTCTCTTTTCCACTACTTAGTATCATTGGTTTAACTTCATACTTCATATTAATCAAATCTTAATATTAAAAAAAAAAAATTAAAAATTATTTGTTAAAAGTTAACTGAACACGATTGGAAGTAGGTATGTAGGTAGGAGGTAGAACGATCCAGAAATCATTTTATTCACCCTATGAAGGGATCGTTTTGCCCCAAATGCCTTATTAACGAAAAACATCAAAATATCACCTAAATTTCTCGAATACTGTAATGAAGGGCGGTTAATTCCATTGTTAATTAGTAACAGAAACTGAGATAAACGCACCTATCAAAAACATGTACATAGAATAAAATTACATAACGTCAAATAATGGCTTACCTTATAGTAGATCGAGTACAGTAATTTTAAATATTTTGTGGTATAAACTTTCCCTCTGGCAATAACGCGACGTCACTCACGTAGATTTGATGTTTCGTCCGTAGGAGCACGAAATTCACTTAAAATATCCGAGTTATCGGTATTAAGTCGGAATAACAAGCGGGGATCGTTTTACCCCGTGGCATCATTTTGTATCACCACCTTCCCCTACTCATAAAAAAAATATAAAACTCTATTTCCTATGTTTGTAGGTGGCTCGAGTGTATTTCGAATTCCTACGAGTGTTTTCGTACACGTGTAGCGAGAGCAGTGGCTTTGAGTACCATGAGTGGCCACATTCACACACTCGCGTGAACGTACGAAATTCCCAAACAAGATTCGTGAGGGCTTGCATGAGTCAGTGTGCGAATGACTATGGTGGGAGCTGTAAGCGTCGGTAAGTACGAGCGTGATTGGATAGAAGGGCGAGGGCTCCCTGCAGTCGGCGAATGTGTCTTTATTTGCACTTGCCTTTAATGCGTCGGTACATAGATGCACGCGTCGGTGACAGAAGTGGGGGCATTAGCACGAGGATGTGCGTGCGCGTGTTCGTACACGCTATAGTGAGATCGTAATCGCAGAGATGGTAGACGTATGAGAATTCTCATACGTGTATCAACATGTCATCTACCGTATGAGGCAAAATACACAGCGTATGAGAAATTTAGTCTTCGAACGAACAAGAAAATTCGGCGCGAAATTATGGGACCTGAGGGCAACTGACGTCATAGAGTAGGTTTTGGTACGAAGCTCGTCCAAAGTCGTCCAATCAATTTAAACAACAAAAAAAAACGGATGGTAAACTGATGGAGAACTTGGCCATTCGACCGACAGTTGCGCGTAAAACTTCGTGCCGTTGCTGATTTGCCAGCGTATGAAAATTTGTTTTGTCGTATGAGAATTTCATTACGTCAGTGTCAACAAACCTGCAAAATCATGTGCCATCGCCTGCGTGAGTATCCGTTAGTGCCAACTGTGGTAGCTATCGTGTAGGGCTCCTTATCGTGGACGCACGAGTATTCGTTTAACTTAGTGTGTGAGTAGTTGTAAACGTATACGCGAGAAGTCTGACGAGCATGCGCATTTTTCCATTCTTATATAGATATACAAATCTACTTATTGAAAAGAGATAGGTATTAGTGCCTTTGAAAGTTCAACGAAAGATAGATTTCTTATCGTCCGTGTGTTAATGCGAATTTTATCGTTGTAGAAGCCCCTTTCGGGGCCTCGCTTACTCCCAGCTCGAAACCGTCGTGGTTTTACCGACGCCAGTCAGTCCGCGGTTTATTGAGTGATCATATGATACTTTAACCGCGCTTGTGTTCGTGTCTCTCGAGTACCTGATTCACGCATATATTTATGGATAACGTGAAACGTGTAGATAAGCTCGTTACACGCGGTCTGTTCTTAAGCGTAGACGTTTCTGATGCCGTCAGTCATCTATGAAAATGAGGAAAGAACGTATCGGGCTGATTATATCGAAACTCAATTTTGACGAAGCGTTGATCGATTATTTTTTTGGGGAAATTGAAAGAGTGTCTGGGCGTGTTTATAGTAAGCCTCAAATATTTAACGGTTATTAATCGCGTTCAAAATTGGACGAATAATGAACCAATTTACGTCTTGGAGAATCTAATTAAATCCATGTGTGACCTAATATTAGCGATGCTCGTAGAAAAAAAAGCGGAAAACTTCTTTTTTCTACAAGCTGGATTCGTCGCATTTACGTTGAGTTAGATGTTGGGAGATTTTGAATGTTTTAACAAATTCACGTCGAAAATATTCTCAGAGTCATTTTACATCGAATTTGGTAACAATCGATTATAACTAACGATACGTTGTTTTCTCTTTTACGAAATAACTATGATAAATGCAAAATTTTGTGTTCTCAGTACTTTTTCGTGAAATCTCGACGAAAAAAAATAGGTTTTACGGCGCAACAATCAGATGACGTATCGAAAATAGTGTCTGCAAATTAGGAGGAGAGAGCGAGATTATGGGAGCTTGCGGATAATAGGAGCTACTGCAAAAGAAGTACTTATTGTTAGAAACACTCGCGCGTTTCGAAACAGCCTAAATGCTTTCCTTAAATTTCGTTCATGTCGTATACGACTGTCGATGGCGGCTTCAGTGCCACAAATATAGTGCTACGACCAAAAATCTATTTTTCATCTCACCATTATGAGAAAAATATTTTTCTCATAATAAAAATAAGTATCTAAAGTTGTCTTATTTAATTTTTTTCCAAGTTCATTCGGTAGCTTAGTTCATGTACTTTGGTTTGGAAGTAAAAAAATAATTTAAAACATAATTCATTTGTATAATGTTTATTTCAAAATGTTACCCTTCGGGGTAATGGGAATCAGATGGGCTTCCATTAACTCGCAGGTAGGACGGGTGGAAAATGGGCCCATTCGGAGTGTTCGGATTGTGGCCATTACAAAAATTTTATTTGTGCTTTTTGCTTCGAGTACATCGAAGAAAAAACCTGTTAATTTTCGACATATTAATTTTTCTTCCATTTACGCGTTAAAACGGCTATATTTCAGTTAAATGTTCAGTTATTATGTTCCTTAGTTTACCATATGTTCGATGTTCGCGTTTATTATTAAGTAATAAGATTTACTTCAAAAGTTATTCAACTTATCAAGTTTCACTACCTTAAACAATTATTAGTAGGTATCTACAATATTTTATAACAATGAAAGTTTATTAACCAAGAGGCTCATCAACAGTGAAAAAAATAAATAATGCTTTTAATAAATGAATTTTTTCAACTGTTTCTTAAATGGCTAGATCCCCCCCCCCCCCGTTCTCCCCTATCATGACCTTTATCCCGCGGGTCTTGCGGCCGCGACCACATCGTCTTTGAACACAAATTCAACACTGGAAAGCTTCTTCAAAATATCATTTATCAAAGAGATACTGCAGGGTACTAAAGCCGTTCAGAAAGAAACTCCTGTTGACGTCATACAGATTTTAATTGCAATAAAATGCTACCTTACATCTGTAAATCCAACTATGGAAAGTCTCCATAGATAGCTTAGTCAACAGTCTAGATGTTGAAAAATATTTCAGTATCTACAACGTAGTCATAGTAGTAGTGACCGACGACAACGGCTTAAGAAAAACCATGGAAACAAACAGGATGTTAGCTTTTAACTATTTTTGGCTAATAATTTTTTTATTTTTATTTGTTATGCGAGCTAATACGAAAATCGCGATAACATTTTTTTTACGTGAATGAAAGTGGAATTTTTGTATTTTCAGCATTTATACGAAATTTCGATTGTTTCATTTGCGAAATATACGTGACTCTAATCATCACGTACATACTTTATTAAATTTCATTTTTTTTTATAAATTTTCAATTCTTATCTCAAGTTTTCTCCATGGAGTCGATATCGAAAGAACGTATTGCATACATATTCACATACGAAACTAGAAATCACTGAAAACCATAGTCCATCCCAGTGGGATAAACATTTGCAAATGGCCAGGAAGCGGTGTGCAGTTTAAATTTGTTTTACATTTTTTTCCATTCGCAATGTATATATTCATGGAATAACCAGTTCTTATGTATACACAAGGGAGTCTAAAAGTAGTTTCAAAGCTTTACCGGTTGAAATCATTGAGTATATTCGCAGGCTCGGGTGAACATTCCCTGTGGTTTTATTCGTATATACACGTAAAGTTTTATTATCGACATTTTTTTATCCTCTCCGTTTCTCTTTTAATCCTCTATCTCTGTTTTTTTGTTGCTGCTCTCTCAATTGTTTGATACCAAAACGCAGTTATCCCACCCATCAGCGATATGCTCGTAATATATCTTGGTACTTGGAAGGTCATTAAAAATTTCATAGTTTTCTCGACCGAAGGGATCGTGCGCTCTCGCTCTCCCTTTCTTTCTTTCTTTCTTTCTTTCCCTTTTCTCATTAAGGTTCTATCGTCGCCATTATTTCTTGGCTGACAGCACTCCGTCTTTTTCCGTTTCGTTTCTCGGCTGTGTCTGTCCACTCGTGACTAATACCACTGAAATATTTAGTACTGTACCGATGTAAGCGACTTTTCTGTCTCCTTCTCTCATTCGCTATGACTGTAGTGGTGGTATTAGTGACGCCACTGGCTATAAGGACATTCGCTGCTTTACAGTACCAGCAATTGTTTCGTAGCTTCTTTTTCGCCATCGTTGCAAACGACGCGTCGACCTGATTCCATTGTTATACGAGAAATTGATGAGCCAGCCATGGCCGCGGCGCTATCTATGACGTATATATATATATATATATATATATCATACGTACAACAATAGGATCGATTTCAAATCAACGAAATTTTCATTCAAAAGCAAAGATGGATGTAACGATTCGCGAATTGCCAAGACAAATGCACACAGATGGATAGCATGAAAATATACTTACGAGAAGGTAATATTCAAACCCCATCGCAAAGTCGGGGAAAATCTAGATTAATGTTTTTTTTTTCGGTGTATAATATTTTAACGCTCCGAGAAATATCGTTAATACCGCGAGGAAAGAACGGCGATTGTAAGTGACGGCGGAAGAAAATATTTTCTTTTTATGTATATTTAAAAAAATGGGAGCTTTGTCACACTATCTTCGCGCTCATTTTAGTGTTCTTTTTTTATTGCATTCGAGCCTTAAATGTTTGAATAATTAAGATTGCAAGTATTTTGAGTAATGTTAATACGGTTGTCAATCGTTCATGGTATACTTTGCTACAAGATTGAATAGTTGGTAGACATATATGTATAAAATCAGTATTCAAATGGCAAAAATTAAGAAATACCTTATTTTACCTATCAAAATTGAATAGATAATATTTCATGAAAAAATATCACAATGAACATGTCGTACATTAGGTATCTTAAGTCGTTGATTCAGAACTACTGTTTCAATAAAACGAGGTTGCAAGACATTTATATCTTATAATAATTTAAGAGTCGTAAGAATTATATTTTGTTTAAGTCCAAAAAGTACCGATTAACTAGTATTAAAACAGTTTGTCTAAATATTTGCGTCAAAATATCTTGCGACGAAAATCTATCGATAGCATGAGGGAAAAAAAATTTTGAATCTTATGCTTATATAGTCCTTCACAACCTTATTTCTGGTCCTTCGCCCGAAAAAATAAACATGAAGGTAAAGGAAAGAAAAGAAAAATTGGATTTTGATATACGATTCAAGTTGATTATTTAAGATTATCGAGATCGTGATATATTTCAGTATTTGTTTGCTATTTTCGCTAATGCTTCCTTGTACATAGAGGGTAATGTATCTATGTAGAACTATTTATGTACGCACCGTTTGCGCAAAGTATGTCGATGAGGACATAGTGTGAGAAATGAGGAATAATAAATAAATCGAGTAATATATGAATTATAAAACGGATATTTGCATTCGATAAATAATGACAAATAATTAATTAAAGGAATGTCGATTGTTTCAGTTTATTGCTATACTGGCATCGACACTTTCTTAACAAAATTAACTTACTATAGTTCATGTATACTTACAATACATATTGAAAGTAAGTGTGTGTACTGAATATTACATTTCTCGAATAAAAGGTTGTCATAAAAATATAGGTATCGCGATAACTTTGAATTGATTTGCAGTAATGATTCTGAATTTAACTAAGTATTTCTATTTTATATTTTTTTGTTATTAGATATTCCGACCGTAAACACTTGCTCGTCATTCTTTTGTAATAGAAAGGTTAATATCTGTTTCAACGTCATACGAATATTAAGGCGACATTCCATTCTAGCAAAGGAAATATAAGGTACTTTCAGCATAAAATGAATAAAATAATAAGCGTTTGTATTATTTCTTAATATTCGTAGTATGATTTTATAATTATATTCGGAAGTTAAGAAACAGACGTATCAACAAAAATTCGCTAAATGATAAACTAAAATATCCGATGACGAAATATATCGCCTTCTGTAGATGACTCAATTTTTAAGGCTTCTGCTGGTCCAAATAACATATTTTTGGGTTTGTAAGCGCTAGGTATATTTATCATAGCAATTATTGAAAACATAGCTTTTATTATTTCATTCTTAATCCGCCAGTTTTTGTTTATAAAGATTTCCTTCTTCCTCCAATAATTATCTCCGATTCCTTCCTTGAATATCATTTCAAAAATAAATAAACATCTCTCATTAAAATTATTGCAATTGTCCATTATAGAAATTCGCAGTGGTGATGTTCAAATTCCGTCTTTAGCAAATTCACGCTTCTTTCCA
This sequence comes from Tryphoninae sp. A BG-2022a, assembly GCA_030522965.1. Classification (NCBI taxonomy): domain Eukaryota; kingdom Metazoa; phylum Arthropoda; class Insecta; order Hymenoptera; family Ichneumonidae; species Tryphoninae sp. A BG-2022a. The sequence goes on along the minus strand of JAPYZT010000012.1, from coordinate 95,581 downwards.
TTACAAATATCGATAGATTCGTATTAACATTGCAGAGATGGAATAAAAAGATTAAAATGACATGGCATATATATTGTATATTATCAATCTTTTTTATCCCATCACTACAATTTTAACACAATAGCCAATCGACGTGTACGATAATCGTTATCCCCCTATATGTAACAGCTTGGGATATATATGAAGACGTACGGCAAAGTTTAAGGCTGCGTGAACACCGAGCTTCGAGGGTTTAAGGTCGCAGTACACTACATGAAACCTCTGTGTGAAAGAGGGTTCTCGCAATGGTAGCACACGTAGGTATAAGTCCTTCAGCCTGCAGCGGTGGTGGCTTTGAAAATAGAGAGTTGAGTATTATGTTGAGTTGAAAGTACCGTTTGCGAGAGAACGAAGACAACTGACAGAGTGAAGAAGGGAGAGAGATGGAGAGGGAGAAAGAGAGGGAAGAAACGAGCAAGAGGGTTAGAGTGTAAGTTTGGATCAGGCTGACCCTCACGTTTTCCACTCGTGACAACTATTGGGTCCATTCGTCTCTCTCATTGTGCAATGCGTCTTCCTTTGTGTAAGCGCGTCGTCGGTCCTCCCTTTCCCACACACATTTACGACCCTTTTTTCTTGGCTTCAACCACACCACATTTATATATCTAATACGTTCTTCGTATTACACCATATATAAAAGTCCGACAAATATATATACGAACAGAAAAATCCGGATGAACCTCTCTCTCTCTCTCTCTCTCTCTCTCTCTCTCTCTCTCTCTCAACCCTCCCGCAAAAAGCGATAAGTCTTCCGAGCTATACGCGACCTGAATTTATTCAAACATCGACTTCCGCTCCTTATTATTCTCGATGTCACAAAGGTTTCGCTACGTCTCTTTTTTTCTTCGTTTTATTTTTATCGAACAACGCATGCAATTTCATTCTTTGGAATTTTTGCAAGTTCTTGACCCTCGAATTTTTTAGAAACGTACGGCAAATTTTTTTCGTTTCTTTTTTATTCTTCCTTTTTTGTCAAAGATTTATCCTGAATTTTTGAGGTAAAAATTTTCACGTTATCCATTCATCGTTGTATCTTTAAGTGAGTTTTCCCCTGTGAATTTAAAAATATCGTACGGTATTTTACACGTGTCTGACCACTCGGCGGCATTTTTCACTGACTCTACTATACCGAAAGTATCATGTACGCGAAGGCAATAAAAGCAAACCCCATGAAAACTTCAACAAGCCTTCGGATAATTGCTATGTATAGTACAGTTACGACGTAGCTACATATATATATATATATATATATATATATATATATATCGGGGTAGCGGTAATAAAACGGACTTTTCCAATCCGGTTCAATTCAACGTTTTGCAGTTGTTTTTGCGATTCGTTACTGAAGTTTGGAACAACACGTTCTCGGTAACAGTAACATAGTTTCGACATGTTCCAAGATACTTTCTCGTCGAATAAGAGAATACAGGGTGACGCAACAACTTTTATCAGTAGAAATATTTCCTCAAATATCGGATTTATAATAGAAAAAAAAGCCTTTTTAAATAAAAGTTGCATAAGTGGAGGAGGCCCTTAAATGCGACCATTTTTCTTTAAATTTTGGTGGTGGTATTTTATTTTTTAAGCTAAGGTGAGTTTTACTGTGCGTCTATGCCCCCACTGAAATAAAACAAAATTGGTCGCATTTGATCGGTCCCTTCATACCGTGCATCTTTTGTTTAAAAAGTTTTTCTCTAAGTCGGATATCTGAGGAAATATTTCTACTGATGAAAGTTGTTGCCTCACCCTATATATATATGGGGGGGGGGGCAGAGAGAAAGAGGTAAGAGTATCAGCGGTGTGCTTTTTCTGTCGACGAAAGGCAATCGTACTATTTACGTTGCGACTAGCTTTTCACAAAATTGCGCGACCGCTCTTTCCTTTCGATCCTAGGTATCGCTGACAACTAATTTTTTACTTTTGTTAATCCTTTAGGCATGCGTACATATATATATATACAAAAACAACTTGAGGAAATAAGGAGAGCAACGACGATCTCGTCAAAACTTTGAATACTTCTCTCCAGTCTGCCTGACTATACATGGGTATATTCTACTTCTTTACCAGCAGCAGCGAGACCTCGGCATTCTTGGCTGTCCCTCTCACTCTTCCGTTTTCCTACATTGCTCCTTTTAAATTCACTTTCCTCTCTTCTCTACGCCCAATTTACGTGTCGTGGTACTCGAGATTATTTGAGAAGACTTGTCTAGACTCAGTAGAAAACATCTTCAGTACTCGTGAAGGGTCCCTGATAAATACCTAACATATATATATATATATATTTCTCATTACATGAAAAGACAAAATTTCTACCACCCTGCATATGGGAGTGTTCAAGAAAACCACTTCAATTTCATGAGCATCCTCGAATATATTTTAAAAAAAATTTGGTTTTGTGCACCATGTGTAAAAATGTTTGTCTGCGAATTTATTTATTGTTAATATTTAGGTTCATATGAACGTACGTTGTTGTGTATCGAATGTAATAATAAAATAAATTATATTTAGAAATCTGTGGAAAAAAAATATTTGGTGAAAAACCTCACAATAATGTTTTTTATCGGATTTCACCTTGATGAAGAAACGCGTTTTCGATAGTAGGCAGTTGAAAAATTTCCTTCAGATGTCATCGTACAGCTTTATATTGAAAACATTAGAAAAACTATTCGATTAGTTTCAAATAAATAATATTGCAGGAGGGCCCTATGAAGCTTTATAGGTTTTTGTGAAAGGTTCTTGAACTAGCTGCGAGTGGTATGCGCTCATTTCATAATTTACTTAATTACAATCAAATATGTTTTTGAAATTTTTCAAAATTGCCCAACAGATTATTTGATACTTTATTATATTTTTATTACCTTGTGACTTTAGCCCAGCTCTATTAGTCACCTCCAAAAAGTTGGCACCGCACTTTTAAGTTACAAAAATTTTGAAGGTCGTTCCAGATTGTTCTAGGTTTGTTCTACTTTGTTTTAAAAGTGCATAGGGCTGAGAATGAAACTTTCGGAAAAAATTAAAAAAAAAACGATTTTTCAGCTGGCACCGCACTTTTAAGATATCGCGATTCTGGCGGTTGTTCTGAGTTGTTCAAGGTTTGTTCTATATTGTTCCAAAATATCGCGTTCGAAAAAATATTATTTTTCACAATAAATATCGCGAAAAATATTTGTTGAGCTAGCATCACATTTTCGAGCTGTTGGACAGGTAACATCGAGCCATCACTACCAAAATATGGAACAATATTATTTAGGCATAGAACAACTCGGAATTTGCCCAGAACAAAGTACAAAGGGCACTTTACTCTTGTAGGGCCATTAACGTTTTTATCTCATTCAACCGATAACGTCGAGCCAGCGGTACCAAAATATGGAACAATATTATTTAGGCATAGAACAACTCAGGACAACTCGGAATTTGCCCAGAACAAAGTACAAAGGGTTCTTGTACGTACATAAATATGTTTGCGATATTCGACCGATATAGTTGAGCCAGTGCTACTAATCTTATTATTTTGTATTCATATTAAACATTAACACTATTCTAAAGCCAGCAAAAAAGGCATGAGTCAGATAATTTTTTTGTAATATTGTAAGAGGGAACGAGTTGCTTTTTTTAAGTTTATCAATCATATATTGAAGTATGTAAAATGATTTTTTATTGCATTTTTCATTAAAAACAATAGCCATGACAGAGTTGGTCACAAGAATAAAGTGCCGTTTGTACGTTTGTTCCGGGTAAATTTAGAGTTGTTCCGGGTTGTTCCATGTCTACATAACATTGTTATATATTTTGGTAGCACTGGCTCAACCGTATCGGTCGAATATCGCAAACATATTTATGTACGTACAAGAACAAGGAAGGTCGATGTTTCCTCGAAAGATAAAACGAATCTGCACGTGCTACTTTGTTGGATACTTTACTCAGGACGGACATAGGTAGACGTTACCTACCTCTTATATATCTCGATCAGTCATGCAATGAAAGGAAACCTACTCACCGTGGTGACCATTTTGCCCGCTTCATTGATAATTAGAGAAGCAACGAAAACGATTCCAATTCTCATTACCGTCGTACCCGGGAAACATATGACAAGGAGAAACGTCCCTTGGTGTTATAATGTCCGTTGACTACCGATCCATTGTATTCGTGCTTTCCTCCTAGTGTGTCTCCTTCCGATACGGAGTACACTATGACCTGGTAGTTTTTCAATCTTTCCATAATTTTACAGACGTTGGGAAAACGTGCATGTTAAACCTCTCAAAAACTTATCGAACAATTAAATTTTTGACATACGAGATATAAATTTTTACATTTGATCCAATCAGAGCGCGCGGGAAGAGTTGGAGCCACCCACTCCCACGCCTAGCCGTAGAGATAACACAGTGTAGGGCGGTTTCATTTGGGTTGCAAAATTTAGAGCAAATCCATTTTATTTATTATAAATATTGTTATGCAGTCATTTTCATTTATCAGGCAGACTATTCGTCGTACAAAAAATTTCCATAAATATTTTTTGTCGCACATTAAATTCTCTACAATTCTGGCTCTGTAACTTTTATTAATCGTAAAAACAAAAATAACAAAGTTAGGACCGAAAATAGATAAAAATTTGGCAATAACTTTTTTTTTGCTCGTTATAATTTTATCATTTTACAAAAAAAAACAACATCACAGGTTTTGATATAGGGGTTTTTAAAGAATAATTTTCATTACAAACTTTTTCCAAATTTAATTATTTTGGCCTTTTCAGCGCTGCGAAACTTAACTCTATTCTCCACGACAAATCTTTCGAAATTATAGCTTTTTAAAATAATTTTTAACCACATTGTACTCATCTGAGACTCTTGATAGAAGTGAAATTCGATAAGTACACTGGAACGACGTTATCGCAAGACAAATTTCTCAGTAACAAGAAGAACACGGCAAATTTCATTGAACTTCTCAAAACTTCATTGTTGGAGGTGGGTTTCGGTATCGACCAAGCAGATTCTTTAAGTGGCAATCATTCAAATTATTTTTATAAAAATAATGTAAAGATAAGAGAAAAGTATGTTTAATCATTCACATGCATGTGTACTTACGAGTAATATAAAATAATAGTAGTTCCGCAGCGCTGTAAAACCCAAAATAAATAAAATTTAAAAAAGTTTGCAATGTCAATTATTCCTTAAAATCCCTTATATCAAAAAACTCTGATGTTATTTTTTTTTTGTTTGTAAAATGACCAGAAACACAGTTATAACGACCAAAAACAAATTTCTTGCAAAATTGTTATCTATTTTCGTTTACAACTTTGTTATTTTTTGTTTGTTTTACGATTAAAAGTTATAGGACCAAAATTGCAGAGACTTTAATTTGGAACAGAAAATGTTTGGACAAATTCTTTGTGTGACGAATAGTTTGCTTGAGAAATAACAATAACTGCATAATAAAATAGTAAGTAAAATTGATTACTCTGAATTTTGTAATCCCAAATGTAACACCCTACATTGTGCTATCCCTACGATTATGGGGGAAGTGGGTAGGTCTAATGCTTCTCGGCGCGTTCTAATTGGACCACCTTTAAAAATGTATATCTCGTAAATTATTAAAAATATCCCCAATGTATATTTGCCTCTTTTATTTGTAATAAACCCATCTATCTTAAAATAAAGCCTAAAACACCTTATGAAATCCACCCTGTAGCAATTAATACCTAGTATATGTAATCATTATTTTAAATGTCATACATTTTTGTCAAAAATATGAACGCCAAAAAATGTGCTCCAAATTTCTTCAATATAATTTGAAGAAAGCCATTCGATCCATGTTGAAACATTAATAAATAATAAAGTACCGTAAAACGGGCTTATATTGACATTACGGGTAATCTTGAAAAAATTTTGGGCTATTTTAACGTAGGGAAAAAATAAAGTTTCAATTTGTTCGCAGTAGTGAAAACGTCTAAAAAATGAATACTTTCGAAAATTGCAATATATCGAGATTATATTATATAATATTCGTATTCCGCGAGAAACTTCCGATTCTGTAACTTTCAATTGAAGACTTTTGGGAGGAAAATGAAAATTGGAACCTTGGCAGGTGGTGATTATTCACATTCGTAATTTACTTTCACTTTTTTTTGGGGTCGTGTCCAATTTTGTTGTAATCTAAAATACATCTTCGTAAAGTGGTTGTGGAATTGGAAATTTCCTGTGCTACACGAATATCACTATAATAATCTCGATATATTGCACTTTACAGAAATATGCAGCTTTCGATCGTAGCAATTTTTCATAAAAAAAATCTATATCTTCGTCTGTTCACAATCATAAATCGCAGAAAATTTTTCACTAACTGCTTTGAAATTTTGAAGTAATCTTTCATTCTAAAACGCGCATGTTTTTATATACTACTATTATATATGCAAATGTTACAGCAGATAAATGAATATGGATGTATAATCAGACTGAATCGTAATAATATGTGACCGAGTACAGCTAGTAACATATAAAACTGATTAAGTGTCAATAGTAGTAGGGAAGATAGTTATAACAATTTTGCGTTGATCGTTCATAACCTTGCAATTATGGTATAAATGTGCAAATAAAATGTTTTATATTAAAGGCTGAATATCTGCCTTCAAATAGAAACCACGATTAGGTGTCCATCTCTTTAATAACATGAAATAAATAGCGCTGGGGGTCAGTTGTAACACATCAAAATAACACACAATGTATCCCTCTTTATCACTTTTAAAAATGAAAACCTCGTATTAAAGTATTCTCCAATTATTTTACTCTTGTATGGCCCATTTTATTATAATTTAATTTATATTTTAGTAGTCACATATAATCATAGATCTCTGCGTGCCTCAGCTCTGTGAAAAGTCTAGTCTTATATGCTGCATGTCGAGACTTGGTTTCAACCGTACCCACCTCGCTTTTTGTAATAAAACGACACACTGTGATGAGTGAAGAGAGCTAGTATTTTATAATCTCTATCGTACAAGAATTATGTACGCAAATACTGTATGTGATGAATGATATCAATTCGAAGCCTATATCCAAATGGAATGTTTGAAAAATACGTTACTTTTGGTCGAAGAAAGACAATGGACTTATATGAAAGCGTATTTCGGACTTGGAGCATGACGCAACACTGGGAATCATGTCCGGAACTAGAATCCACGTATTTTTGCTCTTCGTATCTTTAATCTACCATGCATAGTTTCGAAGATATTTGAGTTGTTAGAGCTGTACTCTGGTACAACCGTACCCATTCTCTCCTACCCTAGGTAGTTTGATATTTTTATGTAAAATGTTTCTTAACAATCATAATTTCATGCTAAAAAAACCATTACCTTTAATCAATTTCTATATAGAATGGATAAAATATTAAATTCTTCATCAAAATGATGTTAAAAGTTACTTTAGATTTTCTATAGAATTTTCGCTCGTGGTGACACTCTTTAATAAAAAAATATGTATAAAAAATAGTGGGACTGATCGCGAAGCTTGACTTTCTTATACATTTGATAACCAAAGAACATATTGTTCTATTGGAGCAAAAAAAGTTGGAATTTAGGTTCCAAGGTTTAAATCGTTAAAAAAAGTTACCTAGACAAAACTTCCAACGATATTCAAAGTAACTCCATTTGACGTCACTCGAAATTATTCTCAACTATAGGGTCATAAAATATGTCAAATGATTCTCAGAATCTTCCTTAATATTTCTGTCTGATATTTTTTTTTAATGTTGCTATGAAAAAATGTCGTTTTCTTTATCCGTTGGAATAATTGATGGTGAGAAATTTTTGTGTCCCTGTGGTTGACTTATCTTAACTACACTTGACTATATTTAGCTAAAGGGTATTTCAGTTTAAATAATGATCGTATATGTAATATTTTTAAAAGAATACCCAACTAAATATTATAAAAACTTTTGTTACGATTATTTATAGACAAACTTATAATGACTTATTATTATTTTTAGACACCTGTTAAGAACAGAAAGTATACACATTCATTCATGATAATTGAAAAGAGACGGTATAAAAGTGGAAAGAAACAATTTTTTCTTTCCACTTTTCAAAAATCGAGAAGAATAGTAATAATTATGGGCAGCCCACGATCTACCCAGGTTTTAAAATTGTTAAATTGATAAAAGTGTAAAATAACAAATGTTTACAAAAATTAAAACATGCACTAACTTAAAAAAAAGATTACAGTTTAAAACTTAAAAATCACATTCAAAAACACCTCAAATAAATTTCCTATATTTTGTTTTTAAGTATGTTCAAAAACGAAAATTTGCAAAAAAAATTCAATTTTGCCTACTATTAAAGAAGTCATGAGTAAAAAAGCCGAAAAAGAGCGATTTTTTGAAAATGCGATATCATTTGAATGGGTAATAAAAAAATCTCAAAATTGACTACGAAGAGTTTTTCGATGGGCACTAAAAAATATCAAAAAATTAAGAAAATAAAAAGAAAAGTTTTTGAAGCTGACCCATTTGACGTGGAATATCCCATGCATACTCCATATATATGTATATGTATAGCTAGTAGATACCCGAATGAAACAAAAGTAATTGGAACTTCGAGTCGATCATCGTCATTCTTGCTCGCAGAGTGCTCCGAGAAAATGGACCGTTGCCCTAAAAACCTTTTCAAGCCTACACTGCATCCAGCTTCCAATAGGCATTTCGGTGGCGGAGGCTCGCCGTTGTTTTTAGCACTCTAAGTTTTCTGGCATTCCACTTTACTTTTTTCTTTTCTTTTCGCAAACCTCCCCGCTGCCCTTCTTCTCGAGGCTCAACCTGGAACGAACAACGAGCGCCCTTTATCTCTCACTTTCTTTTTTCGCGCATGAATAGAAAACATAAAGTTGGGGATTTTACGTCCGCGTTTTCCTCTCCTTCTTCTCTTCCTCTCGCTCGCTACTCCTTTTTGTTTATATATATATATATATATATATATATATATATATATATATATATATATATAAGTGTGTGTTCAAGATTCTTCGCGTTGGCTTTCTCAATCGCTGGCCATAATTGTTCCTGCATAAATCACTCCGGTTCTCCGTTTTCCAGGTATCAAAGTTTGCCTTAGTTACATTTCTCGTTGCCTCTCGAAATTGAAAGCTTGCAAAGTCTCAATAAAGCTATATATATACATACAGGGTGTTATAAAAGTCTGGAAACGGTCGAATATCTCAAAAATAAAGCATTTTAGAGACAAATATTTCAGACGAAAGGTGTATGGTTAAAAATGGGAAATAAGGTGGTGTCATTGAATTGATCTTGAAGATTTATTTTAAGGTCTTGTGAAGTTCACCTCAATTTTTTTAAATGGCACCACCCATTTTTATTACATATTCTTGTAGGTGATCTCGAGAGTTTGCCAAAACCCTATAATCAAATGTTTTTTCATCAATTACTTTTCGAGTTATAAGGCCTCACAAGTACAATACCGCCGGCATTAGCGTCAACCAAGATGTACCACGTGGAGGTTGCACGGTCCGATTTACATCTCTTCTCAGCGTGCGCGCGCACACGCACAAAACACACACACACACACACACACACAACACACATTGTTCTGTGGATGATTATGGCACGAAGTATTGCGTCATTGCAGCGTCGCGAGCGCGAGCGTCTCGGCATTGCAACGTCTCAAAAACTCCGTGTCCTGTCCGCTCGTGTCAACATTGATGCCAGATCTAGCATCGGCGAGTGGGTAGGCGCGTGCACTCAAAAAATTAGTTTTAAGTCGTCGTCCGAACGGCGCACTTCGGGGTCGTGTGCTTATGGCGAGCTCTACGTAAGACCAACATACGTACAATCGGGCCTACCAAAGGACCAATATACAGCCAACCGATCAGGTTGATGAAACAATACAGCCAACCGATCAGGTTGATGAAACTATACGGCCAACCGAACAGGTTCATGAATCAATACAGCCACTCGACCAGGTTGATGAAACAATACAGCCAACCGATCGGGTTGATGAAACTATACGGCCAACCGATCAGGTTGATGACTCAATATACAGCCAACCGACAAGGTTGATGAAACTAAATACGAGACTGCAATGACGCGCGCGAAAAACCTTTAATAGTAAAATCATATCTGTATTTACATGGGCACAATAACATAGTCGCAACAATATGGGTTTTTATGCCTTCGGGCTTTTCCCATACGAACCAATAAAAACATTACATTTCACGGTTCAATTATCGTGAGTTTTCAACCAAAAATCATATCATAATTCAATCCTTATCACTCGATCCAAAACCCTAAACGAAACTACGAGGTGACTTCGCATTTGAAGGCGCTTCGATAATACACATACATACTGCCGTACTATTGTCACTTATCCCAATGATATCAAAATATATGCCATTCGATTTCAAACGTTTGCAGGTTCCACTGCGAATCGCATTTGCAATATCCATCAACGAAGCACGGAGACAATCGCTAAAAATGTGTATATTATAGGTTATAAATATTTGAAAAGTTCATGCTTCACACATGGAGAGAAAAACAAAAAATATTGTGTGTCAAATGGACTATGACACCAAAACGGTATTGCAACGCATGCCGAGTACCACTAGTTTACAATAAATGTTCATAGTTTATTAATTCGTCGATATTATAAATATATATTATCACGTTTAATTTCGTCGCCAACGAATTCTTTGACCTGTATATAAGAGCGAATATGGCGGCCGGGACCGAGAACGTGATCGACACACGAGATAGTCGATTAATAATTCCACGAAGCTCTTTGCACATCAAATGATATATCGCATCTGGCTTTCACTCCTACCTCTGGTGCATCACGCGCCATTTTGCAATATGAAATTGCAAGTGTCGATTTCTTATCGTTGCTTTGTAAACCCGAGAGATCAAGAAGATAGCTATTTCGTTAATGGGAGATTCAATATTCTTGTTGACATTACGAAGATAGATATTACTTAATGCCTCCTTATTCTTGATTTTGTAACCTATCGCCGTGTATCACGTATTTTTTCTCCTCGTTTACGTTGATAAGAAATACAGTCTCGGAGTGTCGATCATTTAATAATACGAAAATAACTTATTTGGTTTCTAATAAATACCAAATTAATATATCAATATCGTTCAATTGTCGATGGAGAAATAAAAAACAATGGTTTAATTAACTTTTGTTAACTTTATAATAGTCGTATGATCAAAAATTAAATTTTTTACAACGAAATGAATTTTCGTGTCCTTTCTTGGTTTATTCTTTTCGGTTCCAAATATAATTGCAGTAAATTTAGAAAAAGCAAAATCGTTTTCTTGTTTTTATTCATCGATATGAAATTAATATCAAGTTGAAATTCATCTATAATGTAAATTTGAGTATCGTAATTGCAACTTACGATTAATTGGAACGATTCGTTCGATAGTGTCAGAAATAGCGTTCCAGCTCCGATACGTTCTCTCGTTGAATTAGAATGCCACAAACCGATATTGTTCGAAACAATGACGAAAGCAGCCCCTTCTTAGGAACGATCGAGAGGTTTACCATTATGAGTTGAGAGTTCTTGCCATATGGAGAGCAAAACTAGCTGTCGCGGACATTTACTCGATAAAGCCGTCAAAACGATTCTCCTTTCCGCTCACGTATTCGCTCTGACGTTCGTTATCCCGTCGCTATTCCATGCTGCGTGCCATAAACTGCTACAGCATTGTTTTACACTCATAAAAATATAAAAATCAAGCACGCGATAAAAAAAAACAGTAGGTACATACTTAAATGCATACCGCATCTTGGCTATATCGCTACCAAATTTTTCAAACATCCTATGACAAATATCCGCCTAACCTAAAGGTAAAACGTACGGCATTCAAAATCTCACAATCAGACGCACAAAGTCGACGATATGTAAAATTAAAAATAATTGGAAACAAAAAACTTTAAAAAAATACAAACCTGTCGAAAGATTCGAAAGATTCGAAAGCTTGACGGATACGAAAGCCCCGAGGCTTTGATCGTCGTGAACGTTTTGCCGATCGAACATGGCAGGAGAGACGAGGCTCACGCAATGTCGCGCGCGTTTTATGTCTGGCCAGGAGCTGCGCACCGCATTATGCACACAAGTACATAAGTAAGCAATTAAGATATCTGACGGGGGACTATCGCGCTCTTGCGCAGAGCGTTGCTTTTCCTGGCGCTGTAGTACCGAACGAGGGCGCCACTTGGCCGCAGGCAGCACACGTACGCGCGCGCGCAGGTACCTACTCCGCTTACGCGTACTCGCGATATACTATAAACTGTACACGCGGACACGTGATAGCGATCCTCTCTCCCTCTACGGTAGATTGCGCTTCGGTCGTCGCGTACACTCGTATATAAATCGATTCATTATACCACCCGGTTGGCCCGGGGTATCGATTATTATCGTTCACTTATGTCGATTTATTGGCCCTTGGTCGCCTCGTTATTACGCGACGGTGGCGCCACGGCGAAATACACACTACGTCGGAACAGCTTCCAACGAGGCTCGGGAGTGGAATAGAAACTACGATTGCGCGCTTTTTGAACATATACCTACGTGCGATATTGGTGGAGACCTGCCTTGCTCCGGTGTTTCGTCGTTATGCAAGATATATGTCAGTAATTTCACGTACAACGCTCTCCATGTATCTATAATGGTACGATATTAATACGCGTTATCGAATAGTTAATTCACATCCCAGCCGACGATCGATCATCTCACCATCGAATTCCACGATTAATTATTCATGATTGTGTGTACGTACGGTGACGTAAGCAATGTGTGTTCATAACTTATGTAGATACCATTGAGGGTAGGTATTCAGTATCTTCTGAGTTCTGTGCATAACGCCCTCATTCGGTCATCCTGCCTTCCGATCTTGGATATCCCAGGCCCAAAGGGTTATCTACAAGGCAAGGGATACCAATGGCTAAGCCGATTGGCTTGATGCAGACCTTGGTTTATATCCATATCTGCATCGGGGAAGATAATGTGAACATGGTACAGCACGTTCAAACGTTTTGGGTTTCTATATACTCGTAGACCTTCTCGTACTCTGCTTCGTGCAACTGTCGGAATCACACGTAGAGTTAGTCCTCTCTATTATTAGCTGTTAGCCCTTGAATTGACTGTTCGAGGATCACAACGGATGTGTCATTTGTGTATGAGTTTGTGATAGGAGTTTGGAGATAATCGGCAGGGAGATTAAATGTACTTACTTGTAGTTGGTTAACGTTGATGAAGATTCGACCATTTCTCATGGAAATTAATTGATCAAGTTTTTTGTTTTACTTACATGAGCTTATATTTTTGGGTAGATGAAGGGGCTTAAAATCAGACACTTTGCGAAATGATTGCGCAGCGAATTTATGGAAGGTGAACATATTTATGCCAGTCGTGTTTTAGGTTTAATTACTTACCAATGGACTAACCACATCGTCAATTTTGGGTGATTTTAAATAAAAATTACAAGTGCGGTAGTTGAGGCTTGTATTATGTTTGCACTCATAGAATTTCTCGAGCATACATAAATTATCTAAATGTACCAATATTTGACACGATGTGTACGTAGCTCTTTAATCATTCTGTCTATTTAGGATTGAAAAAGGTATCTTTATTGACTATGATACAAACGATATCGACCGCTCTGCTTGACGCTTCGAACTTGACTCCCTGCTTGACGCATCGAAGTCAACTCCTACAGCTAGTGTCCATACGCGCGCCATCTGGCTATATTATTGCGCAGCGCTCGGTTATGGGAATGTACACGAGATAATGAAACATAAACTAAAGAAAAATTAGAAATGACAAAGTAACTCTTTAAACCGAACACTGTGAGTCCCTTGTACTGGGCTTAGAAACGTGGAATTTAGCGAATCTATTCCTTTTGAGAACGTTTCCCTTGTTATTCACCAAAAGACGTTTTTGAAAAGTTGAAGCCCAACAGAGATACAATTTTCTTAAAGCTGTTTGTAGAATTACGAAATCTACGTGAGCTAAACCGCGTGCAAAAATCAGTACTTACTATGAGAAATACATGCCATAGTCTTCTATGTATAGTTAGAGTTATATATTTCTCTCGCGATCTAATCGTTCATTGTAAACAACAATTTGATCTCTTCTCGCTTTCAAATAGATAAAAACAGCTGATTTACATAATGTCATAAGCGTGATTGACCGACGTGCTTCGTGGTGGATGTGAAACCCAGAAACTATGTAATATATGCTGACTCCTATGTTTGCTACACAAATAGCAACCGTGTCACGTGCATCGCTTGATCATGAGTAATAGTGCGCCGAGCACACGTGCGAAGAGACGACAGTTATGTCGGAGAGGAATACAGCAACATAGGGGAAACTCTCTGAGAATATCATTGATACATTATCAAGTTTGCATATCACGTATCGATGATGCCTCGTAGCATTCTTACGAATCCACGCCCGAATCTCGTATATTGAAGGACGCTTCATTTCCGTGGCGACGCTCGAATGCGTATCTCCCGAGTTGCCCGATGCGCGCTGTCCTAGCTTCGTATGCTCTTGTTTTCCATCGTTATCTTTGTCGATTAGAAAACAGAGGGATGCTGGGTCGTACCGTTGATTCTCGAGAATGGAACAAACTTGTTGCTCGACAACAGGGAGTCTTTGCAACCGTGAGACGGTACTGCACCGTTCTCTCAACCGGTTGATAGGAAATGTGTGGACTATTATCCTCAATGTGAATGCGGACTTTTCCATGGATGGAACCGGGCTAACGAACTAACGGGGCTTTCATTCGTAACTCTCATTTCCTGGAAGCTTCGAGAATTCCCGGTGCTAACGGCTCGTCTCAAACTGGATGCACACTTACACGCCGTAACTATCAATAAATTCAACCAAGTCGCAAGACCCGGGGGCGGGTTCCTGTTGCTACAATAGCCGGACGACGGATCGTCGCGAGAGAACTCGACGACCGGAAGTATGACGCGTCTACGTCATCAGACGCGCCCGAAAGGAAAGACCAGCGTGAGTGCTCGTTTCCTCTTCGGTGACGGCCACACGAGCTGCAATTACTCGAGTCTCATCGCGTAATTTTATTTCTTCGAGTCCAGTCGGACTTTGCGGGTTTCGTCCAAGAACGTTCTGGCAAAATTTGGAACATTTGTTGCATCACCATTCGATGTGTTATGACAAATTGATTCCTGGAGTTGGGCAATTTATTCCGGTAGTCATCTGCGTCCTGACCCCAACTGTCAGATTGTACTAATAAGTCCATTAATTGCACTTACTATCAACGAATTCACATGATTATAGAAGGAATGTGCCCATACTTTTGATCGACGCGAGAAATAGGTCCCCCAGTATAGTTCTGTTCCTCTGTTACTCGCGTCGCTGGTATCGCTACAAGAGTGTGTGAGGTCCCTCAGACACGTTCATGTACGTATATTTTACACAGCTTCAGGGCGTAACTCCGCCGCCTCTCTCACCAATCACGTACGAGTCATCCACCGTTGCGACGCCAAGTGGCAGTTTCGGGCGGAAACAAATTTGCTTCAATCGGCCTATAAGAAAATATTCCTTCTGTAGTCGTCTGATTTCGTTGCTGCTCTATGTTAGATAGACGTTGGGACTAGGGGGTTGAATCATCGTGTTTGTCATATTTTTCATCCCTTTAGGATATATAGAAGTTAATAAACTGATTGAGTATGATTGAGAATTTTGTTATTGCGTTTCTACAATTTTTTTGTCTCAGAAGTGCTGGCAATTTTCTAGAAGTATATCGTATTACTGTTTTGTGAAAAATTTCTCTTGCGCGTGCTTACCTATCGAGTGATTTTCCATCCAAATCAATTGACGTAGCGCCTATGGACTCACAATTTTCCACCAGGTTATGATTATAATGTCCTTACTTTCGATTTTTCGTACTTTACCATTGGATGCCATCTACACCATCTTTAAACATCCCCCGAATGCATATTCGCATTGACTCGACGGCTTTAGGTCCAAGAAACTATGCTATAAAATTTTGTTGAAAACGGCAACGTTGGTAACGAATAACTGATATCATCGAACATAATATCTTCGAGGCATGGCAGATTGTGAAGGTCAACGATGATTTGTCGAGTAGGTGGCATGTCTTGACGCGTATACATCATTCCGCAGTGTATCAAGTCGCACACCAATCCAACGAATGTGCGCACGGACATCCGCCCTCATAATCCTTGAACATCGATAGCGCTAGATCTATTTTCACGACGATAGATTGACGATTATTGGACGACGGTCTAGCCGCGGAGCCTGATAAATAATGAATGACCTATCTCTGTCGCGATAATGGTGTATCGTTATATAGGTGCATAATCGAGGTGCCATTTGCAGTCGACCGCACAGGGACGCATGGCCAAGTGTGCTGACCGGTTGAATATTAAATAATTTCCTAGTGTTGGGACGTCCTTGCCAGCGCAATGTCTCGTGGCCATCCGATGTAAGCCGAAAATATGTCCATAAAATATGGTAACATTATTCTGTCGTATATTTGGCCGGTGATGTCTTCCGGTAGCTCGGCTGACTCGATTAGGGTCTAGGCAACCTCTCTGTTATTTTCATTCTCAACATAGTTTAACGAAAACATCGATCGTCGAATGCCGATACCGCTTGGTATCGACGTTCGACGTTCGTGCTACTCTAACAATCGTTCTTGTCAACGGTGTTCTCTCTCTCTCTCTCTCTCTCTCTCTCTCTCTCTCTCTTCAATATATCGTGACGTAACGCACGCGCGCGTTGGACAACATCGCATGAACACGAGCACTATTGGGAACCCCGATAGCTTCTCCATTGTTTGACATTCGTGCGAGACCAAGTAGCGGCAATCGAAGTATGTTTTCTTCCAGCCCGACTGTTGCGCTCATGACTGTATTAACAACGAAGTATAATATAACATCGTTGCCGCGTGCCTACCTGCCTTCCTGCCTATCTTGCGTCAACACAGCGTCGTCAACTTGGATTATGTAACGTGAGATTCTCTCCTCGGTAATGATACAATCGGATTCTTGTTTCGTTTTGCTCGCGACTGGGACCACCCGCGAAGAGAAGCGAAACAACCACTTGTGCATTATAGCATATGCATAAAATAATCGAACGGTGACTACATCGATCGAAAGTTGTTTCGATTATCGATATTGGCCAGAGGATGGTTGGTTCCGAACGATTGTTCGCGGAGCCGGTTATGATAATGAGGAAGATCCAATTTGGATTCGATGTATCGACTTTGGGAGTCTGGGCTATTACCGGCAGAGCAGGACCTCCCTGTTTTATCGTAGGAGATTGAAAACAGGCTTGGCATGTTCCATGAGAAACTGAAAGATAACTTCGCCACTCGGCTCGGGGTAGTGCTGATAAAAGTAAACGCTGTTAACAGTTCAGTCTTCGGGCTGAGAGATTGCATTAACAGTTTTAGACTGGGATATAACGTAGGCGATTTTGAAAAAGAGTGTCAGGCTCTGTGCTGAAGAAGATGAAGGATACGATATTAAATTATATGGAAAGATAGCCATCTACAAATCGGATTGCGCATCTCTCCGGAAAAATCGTATATTGAATGTTAACGGTTTTGCATCAAATTAACGTATTTGGTTGGCACGAGTGTGGTTCGCTGTTGCTACTCTATACGCAAAAGCCGAATGACATATTTCTTGATACACTAGCAATTTTACCTTTAACGCAGCAAAACGTGCGGTGGTGGCATTCTCGGTGCAGCGCAACAGATTGTTCATAAATTGTTCTAGACAATTGCGCCATTCGCAAGATTTTTGGCATTCATGGAAAACCACATCGTTGGAATCGAGGATTCAATGCGAAAGTGCTTTGCCAGCTATTTCGAACGCGATATGATATTTAATTCTTATTCATATTTCCTACATACCTCTATCGCAACGAATTTCTCTTAAAAATATTTATAGAGGAATTTCCCAGTTTAATAGTTTTATTTCATTATTTGATTTTTTTATTTTTCTGTTCAAAGTGATTTTGAGAGAGAATGTGTTCAATAACGCACAAATCAGAAGTCGGGGACGGAGAAAGAAAAACTTTCAAACGACACTTATATTATTTGAAACGTTTCAAATACAAGTCCGTGGCAACATAGCTGACAAAAATGGTGTCTTATTCTCCAAAACGTCTAAAATATTAGAAAATCTTAATATTTCGTGAGTAAGTAGGTACACGTTGAAATGAAAGGGAACACTCTTTAGATGATTTCAATGGACTTTTCGATAATTTTCGCCTCAATAAATAGTTACATGTAAGCGTGTGTATCTCTATGCGACTATTCGTTCGACTGTTGGTATGTATGCGAATGGCATGGTGTGTGGGACGTGCTAGAATGATTCGAAGAGTTGTCCAAGAGTTGAAGAAATAGGGAGAAGGGAGGTTTGATTCGCAGAGAGAAAGAGAGAGAGAGAGAGAGGATGAGATGGGGAGAGATCGTTGCCAAGCGTACAGAACGTTGTGTCTACATGTCGCTAATTAGAGTGCGCGCGTGCAACTTTGTACGCAAAAGTAGCTCGCGACAAGATTCGCGAGAGCACAATCAAGGCGCACGAGGAGAGAACATACCATACGCGGTACCCGAGAATAGTGAGATACTTGTCGCGCGATCTCGACAGAGACGACGTCGACAACGCCGTTTTTCGTCCCACTTGGCGCATATGTACGCGTTCGTGCGCGGTATAAAGCAGGCCCGTATTGCCAATTAAATCGGCCAATTAATGAGAATCTCCGAGGGCATGTGCGCCGCCTCGACACGCTTTGTCATCAATCAAATCAACTCTCGGGCTGTGCAATCGCTCATTATTCGAGTCTTTCGCAATAATTCAACACTTCATATTTTCATGTCACTCTCTGTCTGTCTGTCTGTCTGTCTCCCTCTCTTTCTGTACGGATTCTATAAAAACCTTGCACATCTTACATTGTTCTTATGAGTTTTTACACCGCAATGTATCTCGTCACCCTGACACACTCTCGGTGAAATATCGATGTATAATTTGTACCTGGACATTATGCATATTTACAAGTATATGGGAGAGGGGAGGAGGGCGCTGCGCCGATAAACGCCTTGAGGAAATCCAGTCGCTAATTGGTTCAAGCGAAAGTAAATGAATCTCCTGACGTACTGAACCTACTCCGCGTTTTATTTTTGAAAATTCCAATTGTTAAATTAACGAAGATCTTGCTTAGATCAAATTACGATTATTCTCCAATATTATTATATTCGTATAAACTTTATGGATTTTAGTCTTTCGTGAAATGAACATAATTATAACGAGTTTTTCGTACACAACTTTAGATTTCTTCGTAACAAACGTTTTCAGGAAAAATTTGACCAAAACTCAAAGATATTGTGGTTAGGTGGTTATATTTCGAAAACTGGTGTCATTGTATAGGGATTAGCCATTATTACCCCTGGGTTTATCACTAAATGGTTTAGCACTATAAAGTCCGAAAGGGTTGTTAATATCGTCTGAAAAAATATACCAATATAGAATCTAATAATAAGAATGCATGCACAGAAACGTTATTTTCTTGGAAACATTGCACCAGGCGTCCAATCGATATTGACTTTAGATAAGACAGAATTCGCTGAAGAGTAGCAACTCTGTCAGCAGACAAACGCATACGGTTTAGCTCTATAACTTCTTCATCTCTGCACTTATTTCTTTTCCGCACGTATAAGTTTGCATGTAAGAAAGTTTATGCTAAAAAACAATACGGATATGATATGTAATTTGTAGCGAGGGTCGTATAACGATCTTAATTCCAACACTTTGTCGTCTCCTTTGTACTGGCGTTTCCACGCGTTCTCGATAATATAATTCTTCTTACAAGAAACTCATCGCATGGTCTTTCATTATCAAGTTTTTCAATTAAAATCTATCGACTCGCGAGGTGTTAGCGCGTGTTGTTAGTTTTGCTGCGAGTAAATCTACTCGACGTATACATACCAACACTTGACAACATGAGCTTCGCCTTCTCTCCATCTTCGTCTATAAACGTTCTTGAACCGAGTTCGCCCGCTAATGGAGTTTGATCTCGTTAATGGAAGTTTAATTCAACGCTATCTGTCTCGTTCTTCCTTCCTCCCTCCTTCTCTATCTCTCTCTGTCTCTTTGTCTCTCTGTCTCTCTCCCTCTCTGCCCCCCCCCCTCTCTGTCACCCTCTCTGTGTCTCTGCCTCGCTGTTTCTTCTCAGTGCAGTGATTTGTGCGATTCAAAGTATAGACGACATAATATAATTGGAATCGTTCTCATAATTTGTACGATATATAATTTCTTGGATTTTTTAACCTTTGTTGTCAGCAATAAAACAATAACGACGACAACCATAATCGCGATCACAATAACAACAACAATAACGACAACAACAACAACTACAACATCACCACCAACAACAACAACAACAACAACAACAACTACAACACCACCACCACCACCACCACCACCACCACCACCACCACCAACAACAACAACAACGAAAACTACAACACCACCACCACCAACAACAACAACAACAACAACAACAACAACAACAACAATAATAATAATAATAATAATAATAAACTTGAGGAAGTCACGAATATGTGATTTTATATTTTTGCAAAATAAGACGATTTTAGTATCGCCCCAAAAAGTAATTGCGTTTTTGATAGTATTTTTCACGACAAGTTTTAACCCGATGTACGTAATTCCATTATTTCGAGCGTTCAACCGTCGCATTATTAATCCTCGAGAATTATAGTTTAACGACTCCTATCCATATCGCCATGGCGATAGCACGTTTAGTATCTTTGATCCGAGACTAATCTAACTTTGCATCATAAACAATATTACGGAAATATAGAGAAACAAAGCGAAAACGTTTCAACGTTTCAGTCAAGAATGTAGAAGTGCGAGAGAGAGAGAGAGAGAGAGAGGGGGGGGGAGAGGGGGAGAGAGAGAGACAGTGACAGAGACAGAGAATATATTCCCTGAGGCGCGTGGCCCAATTTGTGCGGCGTGCCTTCAAGCTCGTTGCCTCAAAAACTACGGCCTACATGAACATACGTACACACAACGTGTTATACGTATATGTACAAAAACGAAAGCACTTTGGAACTTCATGTAAGTATACATACCCATGGATATATGTACATATAGATTTTAAAGTGCTTTTGTTGTAAGCTCTAGATCGCGTCAAGTAACCAAGAACACGGAACCTCTCGATGTTACATATATTCAGACACATATCTTGCTTCAAACATCGTCCGTATACGAACGAGAATCTCGAGTATAATACCCTACATGTGTGGCTAAACCGCGCATCATTATATAGCCCCCTAGCGCTTTGGTACGCATCGCGATGCCGTCCTAAAACCGGATCGTATCGCATCGCCTCATTATTATACACGCCAGCAGATGCCAAGTGCGCGCTACAAATACATTTCCAGGTGAATCTGATACCACATATATGTGTTTGTGTGTGTGTGTGTATGCTAGACGTCTAGATCGTTGTTGTTGTCTTGTCTCCTCTACACTATAATCCGAAGATTCTACCATTTCGGGACTACCTCTCATAGAGCACATGGGAGGGCATCGTTATAGACTCTGTATTGCGGCCCGAACCGCGTGACCTCGGATCAGCTCGAATTGGACGGGTGAATTATGAAATTTGGTTGCGAAAATATCGTTGGCAAGGATAGAGCAAAGTTGCCTTCAAAGCCCAATTATGTGCTATATTTTGTGATGTTTTGGATAGTTTTATTATCTAACTTTAATGTGGAACATTCAACTTGGTTTATAGAATAGTGTTATAGGACGGATCAATTCGGTGAATACCTTATCAAAAACATTTATTGTTAATACAAGAATGAGCGGGCTAACTGCAGCGTATATGGATTACTATTACTAATTACCTCCGAGATGCGGTGGTTTATATTGGAAATTACGAAGGAAATGTGTTTTTCGGAAAATATTATTTGGACGAGTAACCGGAATGAACTTTGAACAGATTTTGGGAGATATTAGATGGATGAAAAATCAGAATGAACTTTGGGTATTTTCGAGATTTTTTTGACGGGTACATGGATATGTCTCTAGGAGAACAGTGGATATACATACGTGAGTCATGAGATTACTAAAATGGAATTTTATGGAGCCGAGTGCGTGTACCTGGAAAGTTGGAGGAAAGAGCAAGAGTGAGCTGGCGTTGAAACGTATATATGAGGGATCGATGGCTTTGCTGTTTGTGGTTATCTCATAATTCAACGTGTCTTAAGTATAAGCAATATATTGAAAAGAGGCAGATCCTTGAGAATTCATGGGCTCGAGATTCATTTCTATATTTGATAACGATAATAATTCTAATGTGGTAATTATAATAACATTGGACTTTGAAAAGGAACAACCTTGATTAGATCAAACGTTTTCATTACACGTAACATGTAACTACGTTAGGTATACTTATATAACGTGCAAATATATTTGCCAAATAGCTTTATTGGAAAGAGAGGAAGAGAAAGAGAGTAGGTACGTGGGAGAGATAATAACTGGCGACATCTCGATGAAACTACGAGAACCGTTCTTTTCGCGTTGAGAGTTTACACACCTGTTCGTATGAATTTTTTTACACGTCAAAAATCAAATCTTTATAGAGGGTTTTATCCTAAAAAAGAATCATCGCATCCCTGAAAACTGGTCTTCTTTGATCTCATTTTCCGACAAATTTGTACTTTATACCAAACCCAAAATTCTCGATAAATGGATTGTAAATAAGACTGGTGGTAACATTATTAACTTTTCATTTCGGATTACTCAATATATAAATAAACATCGCATCTAAATTTCGATGTTTAAATTTCATAGAAGAAAGAGTATCGCACCATGGTTCGTGTGCGGTACGAGGGTTTACTTTTCGTAATTATTTTCAAGCAAAAGATGAATGGAATTCTTTTTATTAATATCCGTAATGAGTATATACATATAGAATATTGTATATACATTTTTGTCTTCGAATCTAAAGTATAGTTTGCGGTGTACTCTGCTTCTAAGAGGACACTCCGAAGAAATTGCTGCTGGGCGGTTGACAGCGATTACATCCATACGGTTCATCTGAAAAATAAAATAAAAATATATTTAGAAGTTAGATATTATATATATGTTTACACCATCACGTAGTGAAACTTCGATATCTAACGAAAAAAATGACGAGATCAGCTAATTTGATATCCGATCTTCGTGGAAAATTTTCATCATTCATAAAGAAAGAAAAATAAAAGGCGGTCCTTTATAAAATAAATCCCTACATGGTGATATAGAGATTGGATTTTCGAACAGTTTAAGAGCTGGCGCATACGAATCGGACGTATAGTTTTTTTTAAATATGTTGTCAACAAGGTTGAAAAACGTAGTTTCGAGAAAAACGCCTTCAAAATTTGTCTGAATAATACCTAATTCAATATACAAACGTTATTTTTGAAATGCTGTATGTCCGTCATTTGAAAAAATTTCTTTAAAACATTTGGTGAGAACATTCCTATCAAATCCTCCATTCAGAAAATGAAAAGAGAAGAATGAAAAAACAACTTTCTTAACCGTGATATGGGGCCTTAAAAGCATGTTTTTGGTTCCAACGGGAAACAAAATCACACCTCGAATACTCTTGATTTTTTGTAAAGGATCAATCTTCCCAGGATCCAAATGACGGAGAGTTAATTCTTCAAGAATTTGCACAAGCGTAGCGCATAATATGATTTCGGTGTTACTTACATAAAATTTTAGCGAAAAGATACAAAAAAAGTTGGCAAGCTACAATTTATTGATTTATTTTATTTCTCGTGACACGCGACGAATGCGCACAAGTAGTCGAGCGAATAGTAGGTCAGAATTTCCGAGCAGCGGAGACCCTTCACCTCAATGTATATTGATCATGTTTCTTAATGCACATTAATCATACGTGCATGAAAGTAATTTTTCTTGGAAGTCATCGGAGAGAAATTCTTATCCGCGTTATTCCTCTCTTCGCGAAATTATATTGTAATCAGGAGTACGTCGTGAACGTTATTTTAGTATTAGATATAGTGTTTGATTGTAGGCGCCAACCTGTTCAAGGTGCAAGATTACACGGCCTGCTAGAAATGCAGTGCATCTCGCCTGTTTACGTATACGTATATTTATATTCATATAAAAATACGTATATATACATGTGTCCATATGTCTTGGCCGATATGTATGTACCTATATAACGTTCGCGAGATCAGTCTACCGATAAATCATCGTCACATCACAACGTGGATATAAACGCGGCTCTCTTTTATCTTCATTATCGTTTCACACCCTGTGCTCCATTAGATTATTACATTCCATGTTTGTCGTCGAGGTTTTTTCACTCTTTATTCATTTATTTATTTTCTTAATTATTTACTTTTTTAGAATTTTTTTTACGTAATAAATATAATATTGATGTATGTGAATATTATATGCCGCTATAATAAAGAGAAAGAGAATAAACGGAGCCTTTCGAGCATATGTTTTTTAAGAGTCCGCCATCTTGAATTTCGTTAAGCTCGACATCGAAAGTTAAATCTTCAAGAATAACTATAAAAGATTTTACTCGGGAGTTTTCGGACTCGCTGATAAAGAAAAGAATGTCAAATTCACGTAGTTCAAAGTCGTGAACTCAATATGGTCAACTCTCGCAGGTATTTCTTTGTATTGATATCGGCCATATCGGATTCAACATTTTCAATTTGAAAAATTTCATATCGAATTCGTAACCAGTGACTCCAAAAATTCACTCTTATAAAATTTCAAGTTATTTTCTTGGATGGATTTTTAAAAAATGAATTTCTACGAAAATGGTGATTTTTTAAAAATCATATATTATAAGATATTTTTATGTTCTTCCATCACTAAAGTAGCTAAAAAGTGTATAAAATCGGATCTGAATACGTTAAAAAGTAAATAAATGGGAAAAATCCATTCTATTGAAGATTCGCATTGTGGCATGGCCCTTTTTTAAAATTTATAAGTAAGAATTTTAAGAAATATTTATATGATAATTATGTAATATTGTTTACGTTAACATAAAATACATTCCAATGTTTCATTACTGTAATGATAATAAATTTGACAAATATTTGTTTAGAAGTTAGAAAAGAGATCATTATTATCAATTATTGTTATCGTCAATTATTATTATTTAAAATATTGATCATTTTTGTATTATTCATTCGCTTAAAACTTAACTGCTTTCTTTCAAATTCTGTTTTTACTAGGACATGAGACAAACTACTCTGGAATAAATATTTCTGCTTACTTCTCTTTGATTTTGGGGAATAGTGATAGTCCGCTTTGTTTTTTTTTTTCGTATATATTTTTTATGTATCTTTTACTTGGCAGGTATTATAGTGCATTGGCGAATCGGAATAAAATTGGATATGCTACATGTTGGATGGAGTCTATCGTGAAAAGCTGCTCTGTTCGAAAATTGGCACAACCACTTGGCTCCCTTCACACTTGTACACCCATCCATCCCCCGTATACCGTGAGAGCACTTCCAATTTTACGTCCTATAAAATTTTCACAAGAAAAATAGTATTCCTCCGTGCAATCTGTCTACCGTGCCAACCAGCTGTTATACCGTTATACCGAGAAGTGGACAAATATTTATTTCACTTTCTCTTCGTAAGCAAATGCATTCATTCATGCAGATTTTCGAATCTAAGTTCTCTTTTTCTTTCCTCGATCGAATTTTTTTCTTTTCATACCATGCACTATGAACATTAACAATTTTCATGTTTCTTCATTATCGCAAGATGACAAAATTCATATAATAAAATAAGAAATACATTCGTCATTTTTATTATTCGATGCAGAAAAATTTCATGATTTTGATCCAACGGTGTGCTACATAATCGTGCCAACACAATGTTCTGCCGCGTAATAACGTCGAGGCACAACGATGTTAAGAAAAATCAATTTACGCGATTAATATTTTCTTTAAAATACTATTGTTTTTTAATAAATGCCGACAACTATTATTCTTCATAATTTTATTCAAACATTATTGCACGAGACAATTATTCCTAATTATATAACATAATTGTTTAAAACTCGATAAACGTGTTATTTATCGTTTTTACGCGGTACGTGATATCTGAACGTATTACGTAAAGAATAGAAATTTTTCCGAGGGTGGATGAACGATGAGATAGAAAAAGAGGAATTGATCGATGGAGTGCAAAACACTTGCAACTCGGCGACGCTCGTCGTCATCGACTAATTACGTCGCAGTTACAATAACGAGCGACGGCTGTCGAGTCTCGTTGCTTTTTTTTAATGTTTGTTGGCATCGTACAGTCGTAGTCGCTCTCTCGGGCGCAAGTTCGTAAGATGTTTGTGAGAGGGAGCTGAACGTTTCGTTCATAAATTTCTATTCATAAGAACGCGCGGCAAAACTCGCGCGAGATTGTATGTATGCCCGATCGAGTGGTACTTATCAGACGTAATCTCGGTACATTCGTCGGTCGAGTGGGCAGTAACACTGCTGTTAACACATATATTTACCATCGGTCAACATGTATTTAAATATACATTCAACATTCCTAATACTCCATATTCTCTCGCTAACAAATTTCGAAAATATACATTTAAAAAGATAGTGTAAATTATCTTCTTTGTCGAAAGATTAAGAATATTTATTTCCTTTTAATAAATGGTTATTATATTTCTTGCCGACACTTATTGTTGTTCGTTTCATACAATGTTTCAAGTACGTATTATTACAACTTTCTCGATACTACCAATCCTTAGCACTGAATTTTTATTTAAATAATGACTGGTGGAATTTGAAAAATAATATTTATAAAAATAGTTCAAATAATTTTGATTCTTGAAGAATTGGAAATATTATTATTTATTATTATTTGATAATTTTATTAGTACAACTTTTTAGCAAAGATTTTTTTATAATATTCTATATCTACTCTTAAATTTCAGCTTCCTCCTTGCATGTCTCTCTACATAATTCATCTATTTCTCTACAAAACTCACAAATATGTGTATTGTTTCACTTTGTATGTTTAATATCTCCCCCTCTATTCCCAATATATCCATCTCTTTCGTCCACTCCTCTGGTGTTCTTCTTGCTTTCTCTGTAACGTTCCCAGCCTTGTCCGCATTCTAATAAGTGTTCCAACTTGAATTGGAAATATTAATTTTCCGTAATAATGAATTACAATATTTTTCAATAAGTAATAAGTATTTTATTCCGTATGATTGTTCAAGTCATTCTGAGAAACGATTATTTCATAACGGTGGGATTATAAACACAACAAATATTATTAAATAATATTAATATTAAATAATTGTCAATCTCCCATGCTGTTTGGGAGAGAGTCGATTAAATCAGTCCTTATCAAAGACAAGAAATTTGCGATCTTGAGAGAATTTCGACTGTAGCGTGTAATCGCGTGTGCGGTAGAAGATAGTGCGAGTACGATGTGTCGGAGGAAGATAGACCCAATGAGAGAAGGAGAACGATACGGTGTGAGGGTGAAAGGACGAGAACACTGGCGAGAGAGTCGAGTGATAAGGAAGTAACAAATTGTCTAGCTAGATGAGCCTCTCCGTGCTGGTGATTTAACGATCGTCGACCAGACCAGTCGTTCAAACTCTGCCCAGCACATCGTTCTCTTCCCTCTTCCTCCTCTGCCTCCTCCACCTTCACACACAGCCTGAGAACTCGCCTAAATATAAATACAGTATAACCTCTCACAAGTCTTTCGATTCCTCGATTTCCAAATGTCTCGCCTGTAAAGTCACGTCAAATATAAATATAACCTCTAATAATTGTCGAGTTCTTTTACACGAGATACGCTCTTGACAAATATGGAGGTAAGAATATTTTGTATTTGCGTGTAAAAAGAAGAGTTCCAACGAACGATGCCTCGGCTTATCGGGATGTCTACTGTACCTACGTCTCTACATTGTACTTGCCGCCTTCGTCACATGCCTTCTTCCTTAATCTCTTCCTACAGTAATAAAACAAAAAAATTAATCCGGTACTAAAATTATCGAGGACGGCTGTCCGGTCTGTACTTTAAAAAGACATCGTCTTCATTCTTGCGTTGCTTTATTATTACGCGATACATTATATCCGACGTTGAAACGGCCTGTGAAACCGGAAGTTCGTCGCCGATGTTTATACCGGGCGTGGAAGCATGTCATGTTCGCCCGTTCGTTGGAGAGGCTATAATAATAATAATCAAAATGATAGGCATACGAGCCTATAAAATTGTTAAAGTAACGAGTTTGCACGTAAGTAATATTAATCATCGATTAATCAAAGATTCAAATACATCCTTTTCCTTATCATCGCCATTTTTGGCGGCATATAAAGACTGTAACACCTTCATTAATTTTTTGTCGAGGGAATTGACGGGGTTTTCCTCTTCATCGACGTTGTACAATTGATTGAATTGTCAGTTGATTATTATTTTGAGCTGATTAGAGCACGTTTCATCTGTGCAGTTCACACAGATTACCGTGCACTCCAACCCTGTTTTTCGACACCCACATGATCTGCTACAGCCGGTTCTGCATTTGCATGAGATATGTTGCAGAAGACTGGCTGGTGCATTGGGCATTGTCAACGCGATTGCTTCAAAACCCTTTTCTATTTTTCTATAAATTTCACGTTTTCTTATTTGTTTGTCTCATTATGCCATCAGTATATTATTAATTATTTGATAATAATCGAGGTGTGATTCTAGAAAAAGTACTATTTCATTTTATAAAATAAAATATAAATTAAAAATTATTTCAACCGGTAGTTACGGTTTTGTGCAGGTAAGAAGGCAAATTATTTATTGCTGATTATGTCGCTAGCATGCACATTTTTTTACATATTGATTGAATTTTCATTATTACCCTACGCATACTTTGTTTTATTAACCTTGCACCCGGTACTTGCGTTGAACGCGGGCGTGAACGCGAACATTTAACGCGTTATAACTTGAAAAATATAAATTTTAGAAGAAAAAAAGTTCAAAGTAAAAGTTGTATAAAATTTGTCGCTTTAAAAGTTTGCTTACTGGCAGTTTATTGTTTAAACAATTATTAGAAGAGATATCGGTCAAGAAAAAAGAAAACGTCAGAAAACAAGCAATAATAGTCGTATAAGTCGTAAAGGTTAAATGATACAAAAATAATTATTTAAGAAAAGAGATAGGCCATTTCATTTTCTACAATAAAGTTTAATATTACTAACTATTTTTGGCCTCAAGTGCACGGTTGCGGAGATATAGGCCGACACGGTTTTTCGCAAAATGGCGGCTTATGCGCGCCGCCATTTTGGGGGATTTTCGTGTATTTACATTCAGTGCGACATACTGAATCTATCTACAAAAAAAGATTTTAGTTATTGTCCGATGCATTATGGCGAAGAGTAACGGGCTCCCTATTTGCCTGTACTATTTCTTTCCGAGGGAATGAGAGAGGAAGCGGAGATACCATTACGATGATAATGCACGATGAGTTATTAAAAATCGTAGAATCGAGGTAGCAACACATCGGCTCGAGGTGTAGTTAACGTACATAACAGATGCATTCGTGTGGTATGCGCTGCTATTATGTAGATTACCGATGTCCGAGAGATGTTTCACGTGGCTTGCCGCGCTAACGGGGAGGCCACTTTGGCTCACGTGAATGATATATTACGTAGGTACAGTTGAGCCTCCCGACAAGGCAGTTACTCCGTCGTCGTCTCGAGAACACTTCCGGCATTGGGAAACTACAGAAGTTGTCTTGTATACTTTACTATATCCCATCTAGTCGCAGTACCGATTACTTATGATTTTCAAGGATTACCATGATCGTTAACACTCAAATAATAATCGTCGATAAATTCTTTCGAGTGATTTTCTTTATCTATAAAATTGATTACTAAATTTCATAATTTGTTGGGGTTTTATACGTTAATGTCTTCACTCTTTCTTTTTTTTTCATTGGTCAGGTTACAAAATTTAAACAGGATATTTGATGAAAAATTCAATAGTTCTTTTTCTTTTAATCTTAAATGTAATTAAAAATGAAATTATAATGGACCACCAAGACTGTCTTGGAGTCTCTTAATTACGATTTGTACACCTATACCTTGCTGTAACACGGCTCTTTATATGGCATTTCGCTATGACAGCTTTTTTTTTAAATTACGGCGCTTTTTCGATTTGCGGCCTACATTATTTCGTTATAACACCAAAAAAATTCTGTATCGTTAGCGACCTTCCTGTTTAGTTTCAGCTTCTCCATTTAGGCAGCACTGCTATACTTATTTTATGAAAACGAAAATGTGAAGAACGTTTTGAAACGTTTCGAACATTAACGCAGCGCACAACGTTGTCATTATTTTACTACATTCTCGCTTTAATACGAGACGTGTTTATTCTTGTTTGCTCTTTGGTTTGGGTTTGTGTATGTGCGCTACTTGGTGAATGGTGCAAACCTATTTGATAAGTATGTGTTCAAGAGACTGTATTTTCGTTGTATTTTTCATTAATTCATTAATTTTTTGAAATGCGTATAATCATCCCATTTTTTACGAAAAAATGCCGTCGAAACGTTCATTGCGTTTGGAGATTGATACTTGCAAAAATAAAAAGAGAATCCAAAAATCCATCACGCTAGAGAAATGTGTTTGTACTTTTGTTTTTACGTAAGCATTTTTATAGAACATAAAAAGAGTACGATGCTTTATCAGCTCACAATTATGTTAATTTATAACAAATTGAAACTTATCCAATTGAATTTATATGTTTTTATATGAAAATAATTCATTCGTTATGCAGCTTTTCGCTTTCCGGCCAAATTTTCCGGAACGTATTTAGGTCGTAAAGCAAGGTATGGGGATATATAGTCAGGCATTCGCCGATAATTTTCCGTGGCTATTTCATTATCTTCGAGGCCTTAAAAATCTCATTCGATAAAAACTGACATGACACAACATTTCTATTGACGACAAAACGCGATTAAAAAAAAAGATATATTAATTTTATGTGTATTTTTAATTTTATAGGTAGATTTCAAACGAAACAAATTAAGATCTGTTAAATAATTATGCACTATTCAATCCTTGAATCCCGACCCTGCACCGCTGCAATTACGAAATTAAACAATAAATTGAATGATACCTTCGCTCTGAAAAATCAGTCCCTCGATTAATATTCCTCTAATGTAAGAGAAAGATTTCTTCAACCTTAAAATCATTCATTGCAGGACCAAGGAAATAATACAATTGAATTCATAGCTCCGTAGAGATCGTATAAGAATTCATTTCGAGATAAGATGACGAATGTAGCTAATTGCCAGTAACCCGCGATACATCCCATTCTCTTCTCGGGAAACATTGCTCGTCAGGTCTGTCGTAATAAGTCGTAGGGTCGTAGCAGACTGACTTATAAAGTGAGAGACGCTGAAATCCGTAGTACAGTACAGTAGTAACAGTTTAGCAGCATTAGTAGTATCGTCATTCCAGAGCCAGCCTACCCACCGACAAACGAATTGTTCGCTCTTGGTACGTACGCGACCCGGTAGCAGTATTTACGGAACACTCCAGTCGCGGAAGCTCGTACGAGAAATTGCTCGTGCTCGAGTGCTGGTTCAGGACGGGCTCGATCATGTGGACACGATGTAGAGGCGCGGACGTACGCGGATAGATGGACGGACACGCGCGCACCCACATACGCGTGGGCATGGAGGGGGAATAAATGCGCACGCTCATTTACGCGCGTGCGCATTTATTCGCGCATGCGCGAGCGCACCCACGCACTCACGCATTTTGACACACACGCGTATATCGGCGAGTGGTAAACAAAAGCGCGTAACCTACATACGTGTAAATATCAAACGATGTGGGTTCCGCCCTTTAATTTACCGATAGCCGATCGATGTACGCATGATTAATATTAAACACGACTTTCTGGATGCAAAGGACTTTGATCGTAGTAAAAATCTATATGATGACAGTCAACAATTGAATGAAATTGTTCATTGCATACAATTACAACTTACTGGATAATTTTTACCTTCACGTGTAACGATTGGGCACGGGAAACATCGTTCAATAGGCTTTAAACAAAATTACTGCGTCGCCGTACAAATTTCGAACTTATTGTGCAACGTTGGATGACATCGTTTGTACGTCGTGATTTCAGCGATGTAGTGCGGTAGTGCTACAATATCAATTGCAACCTATGAACTTCCTGTCTAACGCGGTAATTTTTATGAGCACAATTCCATAATTTATAGAGTGGGAGTGTAATCGTAAAATTACCACGCACGTTTATTAGTTTACATTGCTATTGTACGATTTATTTCAAATTTACAATTAGAAATTTGACAAAAATTACAGTTTTTCGATAATGTACCTACCAATGCAAATTCAACGCTTTATATGCTAGTTGAAATTTACGGGGTGGAGGGGGGGGGGGGGTTACACACTCGGGAAGGGTATGCTACCAGGGCAGAATACTGCAGGGTGACAGTTCGGCACGGTATCTATGATTTTTGCGATGCGTTGCTTCATTGCCACTTTTAATCATTACCGACGACCATCTTTGTCCCATTGATTAAGAAAAAGAGACTAAACACAAAAATGTTATTTAGTCCATATTTATTATGACATAATTTACAGTTTTTCGGGTAATTAAATATAGTTCACGTTATTACAATTACTTTCGATTCTCGTTAAATTCATCTCTTGCAACGAACCTGTTTGGTAGAGAAATTATGTCAAGAAGGTCGAAGAAACATAAGCCACTGGTTCTGTAAGAAAGATTCTTGGTTGTATGAATAAAAATGAAAAAATACCCAACAGCAAAACGTAGGGCAGTGGGAATCGCTGGATGCAACCCCTAACTACATAATTCCTTTTAAAGGCCGCCTTCTAGC
Source organism: Tryphoninae sp. A BG-2022a (assembly GCA_030522965.1). Lineage (NCBI taxonomy): Eukaryota > Metazoa > Arthropoda > Insecta > Hymenoptera > Ichneumonidae > Tryphoninae sp. A BG-2022a. Next base: position 62,577 of record JAPYZT010000012.1, on the reverse strand, counting down.
CTAGAGGGCAAAAATTTGAGGATTTTTTCAACATGCGATTAAACAAAACAAAACATATTTTTATATCTATATTTTTACCACATATTCATTCATCCTTTGACATTGTATTAAAAATTGACGAAAAAAAACCATAATTCTGGTAGATGCAGGCTCGTAAGGTGGGAGTGGAAAAACGGCTTATTCTGATTGACATGATTCCTTAAGCCTCCTGGACCTTGGAAAAATAGATTGTTAATTAGTAAGGATAATACTATAATCCTAAGTAAAAAAACGCAAAATGGCGGCTGTTTAAGCTCATTATCGTTTTTTTAAATAATCAGTATCAAAATTTCGCGATAAATCTGGTAGGAGTGATAGAGGTGTGTATAGAGAAGATCCACAAAAAATTGCAAGTAAATTGGCTCATTAACATTTGAGATATCGTGGCAGGTGCCTCGAAAAAAGTAGTTTCGAGAAATACCTGTTTACAAATTCGAGTAAAGTTTCAAGCAGTCTAAATCATATAATGGTGCATATCTTACATTTCGTTAATCAACGACTCCTGGTTCATAAAATACTCCTTCTTCTTCAAAATTTAAGTCTTTGGATGTTTTTGATGATGAGAGGTTCGGAGTTGAGAGCGGTCAATCAGCCGTTCATCACGTGTGAAAGCGAACGCGTGACTTTTAGGACCGATCGCAATCCCCTAGAATTACAGCTGTAAAAAATGCAAAAAAATCGATTTTGTCCAAAATTATAAACTAGAACACGGCCTTAATCGTCAGTGTTACAAGTGACGAGTGATTCGAAAACGCGATTGGTAATTTCTCCGGCACGGAACAAAAAAACGCGTTAAAATTTTGAAGGTGTCTAAAGAATTATGGCAAAAAGTGACTCTAAATGTTTATTTTTTTAATTTTGACATTGGCGTTGCAGGCGACGAGTGATTTGAAAACGCCATCCGGAATTTTTTTCGGGACTGAGCGTTAAGGTTTTGAGGTTATCTAGAGAACTATAGCAACAACTTTGCAAAGATACAACGTTTAGTCTTAATACATAGTCGCGTCTTAATACGCATTTTCTTAATACATAGATATAGCTCTCAACATCACAAGTATTTATTGCAACCTAGGTATCAAATTATAGTTTGCAACTAAATGACAAAAAAAATGTAAGGGAAGTATATTTCGTTAAATCATGTAACTTAAAATATTTGATTATCAACGTGTATTCAATGTTCGAATAGAAGTTCCTTGGCCATAGTACATCTATTATTCCATTTTGCTTAAGAATAGAGTATTATTCTACAAAGATACAAAACTGACTGCTGAATGTGGTGCGAACAAGTATGACTTCGTATACATTAAGTACACGCTTTCACGAAAGTTTTTGTGATTTCATATTCCAAAGTGGGCAATAAAAAAGTGAAAACTTCATTACTTAGTATGAATTTTATATATTGTACATGCACACGTTGATATTTGTATGGTGGCATGCAGAAAATGGAGGTAGAACCTCGTGAATGCTCCAACGTGAATTTCACCAACGTGTTGCATTATAGCCCAATGGAATTTAACCATCTTTAATAGAAAACTTTGATTTTTATCTCGTTTATGTTTGCATTTCTATCATGCAGATTAAAGGCTCGTGCTATACATCTCAAATTCACTATTACTATACTATATTTACTAATTATAGTAATTACACTATATTTACTAATAATTATAACTTGACATTGTAATATTCACAATAATAAAGTATTATTTAAATTTTAACAATAGAGCTCTTCCAATGATAATCTATAACTGCCACCACTCTATGTCGCAATTAGTATTATCACATAGGTAATTTCTCCCAGCGTCCAATCCTCCACGTAGAGTACCGATTATCAGTAAACACTATAAAAAATAAAGCGCGGTATCGAAACATTCGTAGTTTTCTTTTTTCCGTGTACCAAATTCTTATTCTAATATTATTATTGTAAAATTGAATTACTGTACAATTGAAGTTGTCAGACTTATAATTTTGTCTTGGAGTACGATGCTCGTGGTAAAAGGTTTATTCGATTGGAAAACGAATAAAAACGAACACAAATGAAACGCCGTATAGTCGAATGGACGATGGCGCAGTTCGATCGATTTTATTACGATTATACAAGGGTCTCACGCAATACCCATGGGGAAAATGTATCTATTCGCGATGCTCAGTCTCGTAAGCGTTAGAGCTCGAAGCGGATATCAGTATACCTACGTTGTTTTTCGTAGCTTTTGGTGACACGTCCACTTTTACCCCTCTTTGGGTAGTGTGCTTACGCTACTGTGCGGGTGCTACGAAGTACTCTAATTAGCAACGTGCGGTTTCTGATGGAGAAGTTGAGGTCTGTAACGAGGTACCTACACGGGCGGAGCGGGAAAATTAAGGGGGACGTCGTTTGGGACGTCGAGGCGTCCACCCTTCCTCTTGTTATTCAGGGCTTTGTTGATTATTTCATCCTTCCGACCATCCGAAAGATCGAAGTTAGCCGTTTTAATATGTGTAATATCTTGATAATTTTCGGGGCCGCGATTTATCTTAATTGCCTAATTGGATCAAAACAGCTTCGTAATTGTGTCCTTTGTTTTCTGCGACATGTGGTGAGGAGATCGTATATCCCAGAAAAATGAATAAGTTTTTGCCATATAAATGACGAATGATCGTTAACTTCTATTCTATTTTAGTAAACGCGTAATTATTACATACCTTTTATTTGTATGAAATAGCAAATTAATCAACTATTATTTCATGTATTATAATCAATAATATGAAAATAAAATATACAGAATGGGTAATATTCGAGTTAAAAAATGATGTTCACTCCGTTGTATTTTAGCCAGGCAAAAAATCTGTGCAAACATGTATATCATAAAGAATCAGAGTATTTCACGTTTTTTCTGAATAACTCATGCATAAAAAATGTACTTTTATTACGCATGCAGCTTTTGTTCGCCCATGGCAATCGTGGTTTTCACGTGTAGGGATGAAAGTTTTGCACGAGAGAGAAAGAGAGAGGGTTGCGCGAACCGAATAAATATTCCAACTTGGACCGTGCTAGGTAGGTACATCTCTCCTGTAAGCGAGAGGAAAAGCACGGATGTAAGCACGGATTGTACAAAGGGAAGTTCAAAGACTCGACAAAAACTATAAAAACCTGAACACACGGACATGGACGCGTACTACGGTTTGCATATGACTTGTTCTTGAATCTAGAATATATTTATTTTAGAGAACTTGAGTTATTAAAACTCCGTTACAGAAATTACTCCGTTTTAGAAAAATCGACAAGGTACTTTCCTACGACTCAAATACATTTTCCACATACCTGCGTACGAAAAACGTTATCGATTGACTACATAAACTAATTTCAGCATATTTTTCTGAGGAAAATAAACACGTCCATTTTTCAACATTTCTTTTCGTTTCTTATAAGGAATTGTTTGTTAAATAATAAACTATAATCTCTTACGTCTTTCGAGATATAATGAAACAGCATCTCCATACTTTTCTTTAGAAGAAGAGTCCCTGTTTATATTATATTTATAACGAATAATTACCGTTTTTTAATAACGAATAATAATTTCATGCAGTGTTATATAAAAACAAAGAGTCTGTATGCTTTTTGTCATAATACAAATGGCTGCAATCTTTATGCCATATGAAAGATCGCGAATAGACTTTGCTGTTTATTCAATAATTATTTTTGCTGAAATATAAATAAAAACTGTTTTCGTATAATTAAATATAATTTCTCCTATGGCGATCCAAAAAATCCTCAAAGAAATCTGTTAACATTGTTTCCTTTTTTCAAGATGGAAAAAGCGGTAAATATATCATCAAAGGAACAAGTAATCGGCATCGGCATATCATCAGTAGTCTCATCAACAAAAGTTCTTGTTACTACGACTGATAACGCAATTGTACGCAGGCTTAATTTGGTAAATTAACCTTTAGCCCACTGGTCGAGTGTGGAGGGCCCCGATGGGGGGAGTACAGGCGAGTCGTATACGGAACGAGGGCCAATACAGAGAGCAACCGAGGGCGTCGCGAGGGGCAGGAAATCTCTTCAATCTGCCCTGATGCGACTCGGTAACGTGTGTTTGTTTTCTTCCGTCGAGCACCAGCATCGCTAAACGTACAACGGTATAAAATAGCGTTTTGCCGTAGTGCAGCACACCAAAAGAGCGAAATATGTGTTTCTTCGATCAACATTTATGATGAGACGAGGCAAGATGCCCACGCCGTCGTGAGTTCCTTTGATCTCTTGGAAATATTCCTGCGTAAATTTCCACTCCGCGAACAACCTCGAGACGCTTCGACCACGTGTCCAACACATACACGTTTATTGATACGTATTTGTGCGTGTGTTTGTGAATGCGTCTGCCTCTTACAAGACCACGTTCACAAATTCGATCGCTCCGCATATATCTCGTCGAATCGAGAGCTAAGGAACCCTTTTGCACTTTGGCTCGCATTGCCAAATTAGTTCGGTGCATTACTTATGAAGAGTTCGCTTCTGATCACTTATTCTTCGAGATCGATCGTGCTCCGTGTATACTTTTCAAATTCAATCTTCTCTTCATCCTGATGAGTTACGTAATAGAGTGGGTGATCGGTCCACGCGCCGCGGTATAACAGTCGTTCAATTAGCTGTCCTAAGGTTAAAAGCCATCTGGGGCTCGTGAGCCGCCGAATGAATTGTGAAGGTCACGGATCGTTAAGGCAATTGGCTCTCGGAACTATCGGTGATTGCCAACGTACGGGCAATCTTTGGCACTCCTTGGCCATTGTTTTGTACACGCTATTGCATAGTGTACACTGACATGTACATACGAATATACATGATTGAATTTACTCGTATAATGGGTTTGTAGAGATGCAGATCATTATTTAAATGAGATCTTGTTTTGGTGATAAAATAAGACAACTTACTTTGAATTCAAATATGGACAAAGATTTTATCAATTTTATCTAGGACAGAGAGGGGGAGATAGTGACTTATACGTGGATGAGATAAATGAATATGTTTTAATTTCTTTGGTCACTGTATCGAGGCGGTGTTCTTTTATATATGGTAAAACAACTGCCAGAATTCTGATTATTGTTGATAAGTAATTGATGATTATTGGGCACAAGCGAGTTCGATAAGAGAACTAGCAATTCATTAACCAAATTTTATAATAACATGATTTAATTCATTTTATTCAAGATAGAGAGTATGATTCACGCCAAAGAGGAAACATATTGGGACCCGAAAAAGAAGAGAGAGGAAATGGAATAATACCGAAGGAAGGCAAACTTGCAACTCCTTTTATAACGGTTCCCAAATCTGGCTACGTCGGCCTCACACGGACTTATGATCATTCGCTCTGCGTACATCCAGATGTTGTCGAACAATACACAAATAACTTGACAAAAAGCTTATTAAAGTAGTATAGACGTTGCTGTTTCGGAAATCGGTGAGCTTTATGATCTCTCAAAGGCAGACCTGAACGGTAAACATAGAATTTTTATCGACTACTATCTCTTTAGAACTCAAACGAACAATTCTTACATAATGTTAATGCCTCGCGCTGCCGAACCTCTCCGTATCTCTTTCACGATTCATTTCATCGCCTTCCGTACAAGGGTTTGTCAATTTAAGAGCCGATACCTATCTTCGATTGATTCGGCCCTTATGCCGATGCGCCATCTCTATTTCCATAATTTTTAGTTGCGCTAATTTGGTTGGCAATTATATTCGAGCATCGACGACGAGAATTCTGTACCCTTATTTCCTATACTGTATATAATAAAACGAGAGGGGGATTAAGAGAAGTCTCCATCTAAACCGAACCGATCGTGAGGCCTTTCATGGTTGATTGTCTTAGTTAGTAATAAAAAAAATTGAGAGTCGGACGGAAGGGTCGGGAAGTCTGCCTTTTTATTGTGTGTTGGGCATTTTTTGAATCACGGGGCATCCAGTTAAATTTTTTCCTTCACCAGGCTTGTACGTGATTTTTTCTTTATTACTACCGAATAACTAAAATAGCAACAACTACGTTCTCCGAGCATTTATGACAAGGGTGGAACATCACCCAGTCGCCGGATTTTTCGACTCTCTCCTTGTCAATATTGGACGTGTTTTATTTTTATTGGCGAGAAACATGTTTTGACGAATCAATGAAAAGTGTATCATAGCTACAAAAACTCAGAACCAAGATCGGACGACCTAGTGTCTCACCATCTTTAAAACAACCAATAAGAATTTCACGCAGTGTCTATCGACCTTCTTGTTGTACAGTCGTGGAACCTTATCACGTGTAATAAACTTTCAACTTGTATCCAGTATGCAAAGTTCCATTAATTTGTTGTTATTAAATTGTTATTCTCTATCATCATCAGTGCGCGATATCCTTTATTTACTACCAACATTAGATCATTCGCGGATAAATGTTTTGAACCATTGTTTTAATCTAGGTAATGGCATTGCATATCAGTGGTGGCAGGAGCTACAATTCTGAAGGACGAATTGCTTATCAACCGACGTGATTAGTTGATACACTTAGCGTTCGTTATAGAAAACGGAACGTCGAGCTAGTGGACACTAAATAAGAGATAGCGATTGGCAGGACTCAAAGGAATGATGGCGTCGTACTTTGCATCAAGATTAACGTATTTTTTCTAACGCATTTTGATAATCGTTTTGCAGTTAAAAAATAAAAAGCTGGGGTAATACGCATCGGCGGTTCATCGGGAATTATTAAAGTATCCAGTGATGCAGAAATCTTTGGTGATATACTGGATGGAATGCATTATTGTGTCACGATCGTATATAATTTTTCCATAATATTCGTACATAACGGACGTGGGTAGCGCAATGCAGTACATAAAATTCTACGTCACTCGTTCGATTATATGGGGCGGAGTAAATATCGAGCAATAAAATATGGATGCGTGCACCTCGTCCCATAAATCGGGATTACCTACGAATATTCAGGCGGAGGTACATTATACATGCGCGCTTGCTATGCTTTAAATTATGTTACGATTTAATTGACCGTATAATGTTGATCGGTTGTAACGTCTGTATAATAATTTAGTATTCATAATGATATATAGAATGTAGAGGGTAAAATATAAGAAGAGTGGAGCGTTAAATTTAACATTAACTTGGAATTACCGTCAATCGAAGTCCATTTATAAGATTTTCGGTGAATGCGCTGTCCGTCTGATGACGACGTTACCGCTTCAAAGCAGCGAACTGTATTTACGATCATCAATTCGAGCAAGAGAGCGGAAACCATTTTCGTTTCGCCCTTTGTCAGCCAAGCTGCGCACGGAAACACAATTATGACGCTATGATGAAACTACCGCAGCGTAATGACTAATTACCTAACATGGATTAACGATACCTACCGATCGCGTTCGTCAGATTAGGGACACATTTGGTGGTAATTGGCTTGTAGTGGATAGTACCGCGTGTCAAGCAACGCCATTACATGATAGAATAATGCATTGCAGACTTAACCCTCGTATTAACCTCGATACTCGTTCTAGTCCGTTAGTTGATAGAGTCCGTAGGGGATGGACCTACTCACGCATTCCTGTCTGTCAGATTGTGTGTGAACGTGGATCGGGCACAGATTTCTCAAACTGACGCTAAATGTTCGTGAACGCACTCTCGTGTTGCGTCTTGACCCATGTAGTGCAGAGGAACGTAGAATGGTATGAAACTTTCCAGTCATAAATGTTTCTAAATCGACCTTTACATAGCAATCAATTCCCCATATATTCGAAAAGTCAAGAAACTGGAGAGTTGGAACGTCCTGATCCAATTATTCCTAGGTGTTCTCAGCACTTGGTTATGTGATGCTATTTGATTTGAACTTTAGATACCAAGCTTACAATGTCGCCAATTCCTGTATTGATTCCCCTTCTATTCGCTTCGAGTTAGTGACAATCGTCAAACCGTTAATTTAATTCAGAGCAAATACAATCGATATGACACGGCTAGATATGTTTTTCAATCGTCGCACTATCGATAAATTGTCCATATTGCTACAACGTTCATTCATGCAGTTTGTAATCAACGCATAGCTAATGTTTCTGTCGCTGTTATGCGAGTTTCGTACGGTCACCCGGAATGGCCGACAGCGCGAGAATGTTGGAGCACCTATGGAGCGTGTACTATAGATACGTGTGCATCTACGAGTATCGAACCAGACTGGAATATATTCCAATAATTTGAAACCGACGGCTATCTTACAGTGTTTACTGTTTTGACGAGGTATCGCCATGTGTTTGACAGCTGTGATCGGCTATCGTAGTAGACATGGTAGGTAGACCATGTCTATAGACAGGTAGAATATTGCTCGACAAGTGACGTAGGTATGTTGTGAATGCAAATCATGAGACAAATTCAAACGTGGTCCCCACATCCGATCGTCGAATGAGAATTGTTTATTTGGAAGAGAGGTAGGTAGTGGCGCAGGCGGTAGCGTTCTTGGCTCTCAACTCGGGGGTCGCGGGTTCGATTCCCCGCCGGCACCAATGGAATTTTTCTATGTGCTTTTTCTGTGCTCTCGGTGGTTCGGAACCCACCTAACCAAAACTTATAGGTCCACCGGAGTGGTTGATGGTGGAATTGAAGATGCACGGTTGAAAGTGCGAGACAGGGAGTTTAGGAGAGATATGTAAAAAGGCGGGAAGCCGTACATAGGAACTCTGAATAACCAATTGTTTATTTGGATCATGAATTATTTTCAGTGATCGTTCATAGGGTTGCGGTGGATTTAACTCCAAGAGTGAGGTGCAATTCTCATTTACGTATGCCCAACAATGAATTGGCTCGTGAAAGAAATACAATTTCTTAATTTGCGCATTGTTTTAGTTGTGTAATCTAGCCAAACATCAAATTGACCTTTCATTCATTTCGGTACATGTAAAATGATGGCAGGGCAGATGATACATCATGGAGCAAATTGAAGACGTACGTCGAGACCGAAGTCGAAGGTCCCAAAGCAGGGCAAATGATCAAGTCACGGCTTGTGAGCTCGGAGCTCGGACACAATTAAGAAAGGTCATCAATGAAGGGTCCGAGTCTCCGGCTTGAATACACCCTCTCTGCTTGTCCCTCGTTGTTCCCTTTTGCTCGTGCATTATTGTAATAGTGTCTGTTCCGGGCAAACCGAGCAGGGAATTCTACGTGCAACCCCTACCGAACAGCCATGTACCGGCGTTACTATCGGACCTACGATCGACTTTATTGCCTTTTTAGTTGTTTCCAACGCTAATGGCTCGGAGGTCGTGTCATTGCGTGGCCATTATTATACGTACGTATAACGGAACCCTCTCAATGAGAAGAATATCAATACATGGAGTGAATCAGGAGAGGAGTTGGAACATAATGCGCCAAAAGAGAAATTATGGAGTAGAAAAAGTGTCTATGAGTAAATCGGATCACGCGAAATCTTCGCATTATGCTTTTATTTCCCCGGCGCTAATATTCCCACTTAGTCGCAGTTGAAGGGTTCAATTAATGATATGTTGCAACCCGCTATTAACCATTAAAACAAATAGGTACACGTAGGTACATATATGCAGTACATACAAACCCTGTCTGAATTTCTTGTCAGCGTACCAGCTTTTACACGTACAATTTTACCGTTATTTTATGAACACTTTGGTGATTGGTTTCAATGCATTATATATCGTTCATGTCTTTAACACGATCACGATGGTGGAACGTGTGTACCATTGGTCGTACACCCTGCTGGTACTCCACATGTATACATCAACTATGTATAATTGAAAGCATTTGCCCGAGTCACCATCACACGTAACGTTCATCAAGCGTCGGGACATACGTGTGTGTAGGGACGGCCGAATTGAAGAATTACCGAATCAGGCGTTCGAAGCACCACACTGCGACGATCGTCTACTCGTTGGTTTACTGGTACAAACCAGTTGTAACAGGTGTTTCGTAAGGGACCGGAGCGCACGAGGCATATGCATTGTTATCTACGTATACCGGTAGTGTTATTTTTGTAAGAAGGGTGATTCCATCGCCGTACGTGCCTCTATACTTGAAGTCGATGTACTTTTACGTTGGTTCTACTATCTCCGGTCCGAACCGGTTTCAACTTCTGACAGTCCTGTTATTCGTTTGAAAGGGAACATCTAGTTGTAGTTGAAAATTTACAATTTCCGGTCATACACATGATGTAATAATATTATGTATTCTTCCTGGTCACTTTCTGGAACCTGGAAATGTCACGATCCTGACTTTTAATAACTGGTAATGATAACTACTGTTAATATGCACAGTCGCCACGAAGGTCGTCCAACTTGTAATAGGAATTTCAATCGAGTCTTTGATTCAATCATTGATCAGATCTGAACACTTCCTTTTTACTATATCTTTTATCTTGTCATCGATCTTATCTTCGATCTGGACGTCGATAGTATGTCTGTCCTTGTCGTCGATGTTGTATTTGATACCTCATATTTTGTCTTGATATTGCATTTGATCTTGCGTTTGATCACGTATACCTGACCTTGCATTCCATGTTTTCTTCGACCTTGTGTCGATCTTCTCTCCGACCTTGTTTCCGAGTTCGACTCGAAACTTTCTTCCATCCATTAACAGCTGTGAAAGGCATTTTGCATTATCCTTTACGCATCCTATACACACCACTGCCCATTTATTTTACTCGTAACTGCGATCACAACTACAACCGTGAGCGTCCACAGATAGTCGTAAAGTATCCCAAAGTGGTTTAAGACGGCTATTATATTATAACGTAGCTCCTCGTCTTCAGTTCGTCGGCGTTTACCACGAGAAGAGCTGCAAATTCAAACTGAGTCAACTTAAACGACGCTCGAGGAAGTCAGCTAAGTAATCACCCTTGCGATATAGAACAACTTGGTAGTACGGTAGTACACGCGCACTATCATTGCCATCGGCATGGTGTTTATCAAAACCACTCGGGAATAGAGTTGGCTCTTCCGCGTTATAGCCGACTAGTGACTCGACTTGCTGATGCCAGTCCTTAATGGGTTGAAAATCCCAAGGTATCTTCTCCGTGGTCGAGTCATGTTGCAAAATCCTCGTCAAGCGAAAGGGCTCTTTGTACCGCGGATCGATAGAACCTCCGGTCTCTCCGCGTTTCGTCAATGCTCACGTGCTTTGTCTATCGTAGGCGCTAGAATTTTGCTATAGTTATATAGCAGTTTCTCCCACGTATATACATATGTCATGCGCCAGGTCGCAGTGTGGATCAATATCTCAACCCTTTCGTACGCCACATCTGTGGCACAATCCATTAAAATAGTTCACAGCTTGCCCCGTCTTCGTCGTAATAGCAGACTCAAGAGTGAAGATGATGCTGCGAACGTCCTATATAGTAAACGAGTAAATAAGTGACGCTCGTGGGGTCTTGCAGAACGCTAGAAATATATCGGAGGCCACGTCTCGTCGCAAAGCACAAGCTTCATTTATCCTCGAGAGGTGTGGTATCCTCTCGTCGAGCTTTCACTCTTGAATACTGCGACGAAGAACTCCTTCTTTCACCGTACCTTCGATATTCTCGGAAGACACGAACCGGATTTTCTGTCAGGTGCAAGGTGTGTGTTCATCTTCGCGTAATCCCATTTTCAAATTCGAAGGTTGAAGAGCCAGTTTCTCAGATTGGTTTCGTTCTATGTCCCATACACGTATATATGTATATACACACCATATATAGATTATATGCATATAGGCTTTTAAAACGAGGTTCAAAGACTGCAGGCGCAGTCTGGATGAGAAATGAATCTATTCGGATGAAAAATCGTCAATAACGATGTTCCGAGTAGAAATTAATACTAAAGGAACCTTAATATTCTTAATACTCTAAAAATTATTTATAATTATTCGAATTCAAATACTCAAACATATTTTTAGCCATTATCTTTTTACGTACAATTCTTCTTGCTTTCGAGTTTCAACATTTTCAAGCGAGATAATTAGTTTTGAAAAATATGAACGTTCATTTTAAAGCGAAAATTATTCACAATTGTTTCTAGATAAATTCTAAAAAGTTGCTTATTAAAATCTGCTAATCAATCGTTCATAATTATTTCGTTATTGCTTATAGGGTCGATTTTTTAAATAAATGTGCTGTCCATTTTTGTTTCGGAGATACACATTCTCACTAAACAATTGACCCCAACAAAATCTGATTATCTTATAGAGGCTATTAGTTATTATTAATTATTCGAAAATCTTTTTTCAATGTATTTAACAAAAATTATTCATTGTTATATTTACTTTTTACCTACAATTTTCAAATTCAAATTGAGTATATTCTTCATTCGAATTGGGAGAACCAGAAACTCCCGTATCTATTTCGCCTCCCTGCGAACCAGCCACCCGATCTTTTTGGCTAATTTTCTTTTTATAATGAAACGTAACGAACGTGTGCGTTGGTAATAACTGTTCATTGCGCGTACGCAAATAAATGAAATGTGTGCGTGTATGTGTATGTTTCCCCAGTGATGAGTACGAGGACGGGAAATATGTTGGCCGATGCACTAGACGAGAACGACGAAGTGATTGGGTCGAGATGTTCCAACTTTATGCTCGTGAAACCACGAGAGTTAGTCGTTCCATCCAATCGGCGAGTTTGCGCTCCTACTTTTACCTGTATATACTCGAGTACTGCGAGTGCGATGACGGTATACGCGAAAAGCCTCTCAGGTACCGATCGGGGGAATCGGCGAAGCTCGCTGCATATCGATTAGGTCGATGAAGCTACCTGGCTATGCCCGAGACGAGAGATAGTAGCGTCTCTATGCATCGCCAGGGTTTTCACGGATAAAGAAACCGGGCTCCCAAACTCTGCGCATTCCTCTCGGCGTTATAAACCGGCAAGGAAATAAAGCGCCACGAACTTGTTGAAAATTCTTACAAATCAATCATTTTTTAGAAAATGCTTTTAATCGTAGATAACTTAAGAAAATAAAATTCGTTATCTGAAACGCAAGAAAAAATATTAACAAAAGTTGCTTTCAAGTGAACTTTAAATTTTCTTATTTCATTGTAATTCTTTTATACGTAAGTAACTAATAATTTTAACTAAATGTCAATTCTCTTAATCGTAAATATTTACTTACTTTGTCAATGAAAAATTGTTGATGTATTATAGTTATGATTGTATCGCTTATGGCACTTTCATTGTATACGCGTTCGCAAATAATAATTAGTGTATCATATGAGAATGTTATGTAGTATTCACGAGGGCGTAGCTGCTTTTTGTTAATGAGGCTTCAACGTACGAGCCGGATTTTTGGATGGTTTTCGTGTTCGTTGCACGTACAGAGTTTCATTATTTTATAAATGATGTTATTCGCGGATTGGATGTTCATTGTTGCATTAAACAATAACGAGGTGTACATGTCGAGCAAAATTTACGTGTTCATCCAAATAATTAGTTCATTTATCTATTATATTTTCATACCTCGCACTCCATTTTTCAAAGATAATTGTTCATTACATAAGCGTTAAAAAAATAATATATAACATTTTGTCAATGTGCACTCATTAGTCCAAATTACAATTGGCCATCTCGTATAATGTGTAACTATTTCCAGTGGACGCATGTGCAATGTTACTCGTCAGCCTTATTCGTCAGAAACAGCCGCGAAGGTGACTGCACCGCTTCACCGGAAGAGCAGTTATTGATATTTCACGACCCAGTCTGTGCCCGTGTCTCGAACTTTTGTTTGTTTGCAGCCAAAGGTCTCTCGTCGTTATAGAAATTACCTCGTAATATTCCGAACAAAAATGCTACGTAACAATATTCGAATTTTCATAAATTATATTTCGGAGATTCCATGTGTTCAAACAGTCAACTAGCTGGAAGTGAATAAGTATGAGTGCGTTATCGCCTTTCCAGTCCTGACTCCGATAACGCGTCTATGTTTGCGCATGCGCACGGATACATGCCCGTTCTGTACATGCGTGCAGATATACTCTACAATGCATGCGCATGCGCACTCCTCAAAGTTGGTAAAAACAGCCATTGGATAATAAAAAATGCGCAAACCGTAATCATATCGGGCAAAATACATATGTGATATTTAATAATGTGAGAGTTAAGTTATGGGACTTCGGACTGTAATATATAACTCATCCTGTATAGATAACTCGGTTCCTTGATTCCAAGCTCTCCTCTCGAACCAACTTTCAACACGAAACCGTAACGTCCTTTCGATGTCGACGATTCCTTTTCGCGTTTCACTAAATTCAGTGACGGCCAGAATTTCATCTACCAACAGACTCCCACCTTCGACCTTTGCACGTTTCATCAAACGAAATGTATACATATGCATATAAATATTTAGTGGCGAGTCAGATGTCTTAATCAAGACGGTATAATCGCTGGATGAAAAGCTGACGGTGGTTTTCAGAAACCGTCTGTGAAAGACCTTCGAATTGAGAGCGTAGAATGAAAATCTTAAGGAGAAATGCGTTGGGGGCCCTTGCTTACCCGTTTATATAGACTAAAAATGCATTCTCGGCACAAAAATTTGCTTGAATATCAATCAAGCTCGTCCAATTATAGAACAGAATATATGAGTTTTGAATTTTGAATGTTGAATGTCTGCATTTCTTTAAGTATGCAAAAATTGCTTGCAGTTATATAGGACGAAGAATCTATTCGAAAGAAAACTTCTTCGTATGGATATTTATTAATTGTTTTTTTAGTTTTCTAGTTCTGTTCTGTTTTAGCTTCCTCGTTTCAAGAAAGTCAAAGCATTACGATAGAAGAGCAACGTGGTCAATTTTCCGATATGTCACCTGTCGGGTCGGCTGTTCCTTGCTTTTATGCAAATAACGATCTCTTCCTTATACATGGATATATCCGGCCATATACCTATAGATATTCGCCGTTTTATACCCGCATGAATGTGGAACGACCATGCGACAAGCGGGTCGACGCGCGTTGAATTTGACTGCCCTCCTATTATTGCAGTATCAATGCGTCGAGTATTGAAGAGCCTGACGCACTCGATCATATGATTTTTACTATTATTCCAATCATCACCGGGACATTCGTTTATTGCGCAATATCGTTCGGGCATTGCTAAATACGTCATTTGTGTTTGCCAATTACTGGAACATGCAATTTTATGAATTTATTCCATGATTTATTTAACAAATATGATTCCATATAAATAACGAACAGTAACGTTTATAGTTATATTTTATTATATTAATAATTATCGATATCAACATAATATTTTTATTATTATTATATTAATAGTTATTCTTTAAATTATTTAAGCTACCTTTGTTACAATGATAAACGAGAAAAAATATTTGACAAATTATGAGAATCGTCGAATGTGACCGTTGCGTAAACACATTTGACTTCTTTTTTCGAGTCGGAACAATTAAGTCCTGTACTCAGGGATGGAAGTCTCGTTTATTTACTAGTGCAAGATCAGTGTGGAGATGTTTTCGATTAGGCCGACACCGTCTGGGAGCTACTGCAAAAAAGTACGTAGAAACGCCCGACGTGTTTCGACGAATGCCGATGGCGCTTTAAGTGCCACAAATATAGCGGCGACGACCAAAAACCTACTTTGGGCTCTCTCGTTACAAGAACAATAGTTTTCTCTTAATGAAAATAAGTACCTAAAGTTTTCTTATTTTATTGTTTTTCGAGTTCATTCGATAGCTTAGTTCATGTACTTTGGTTTGGAAGTAGAAACAATAAGTTACAAGATAATTTGTTTATATTATTATGTTTATTCAAAATGCTACCCCTCCACCCCGAAGGCAGAACGAGTGGAAAGTGGGCCCATTCCGAGTGTTTGGATTGTAACGATCTCAACCAAAAACCTATCAACTTTCGACGCATTAATTTCTCTTCCATTTACGCGTTAAAAGTAATTCAGTTAAAGATGTATTTAGTTTACCGTATCTTCAACGTTCATGTTTATTATTAATAAGATTTACTTAAAAATGACTGATCAACAGAGAAAAACTAAATAAAACCTTTAATAAATTCTTTTCTTTCAACTTTTCCTTACGTGTCTCCAATTCCCCGTTCTCTCCTACAGCAGGGATTCTCGAGGGCTCGGTAAACAGTGAGGAAAGTAGGTACGTTCGATATACGAGTTTGGTTATAAGAGTTTTATTTTTACTACACAATTTACTGGTAGTAAATTGGTTACTATATGCGAGTTTAATCTCGATGAGTTACAACATCTGTATTTACATGAATATTGTACTTAACAGTCAAGACTCCCTCGCGAATTCTTATTGCGCTGGAACCGGAGTAGCGTTGGTGACACATTGGACTAGTAGTGGTTGAGATTGTCGAAGAAGAATTGATTTCTCGTTGACAAAGGCGGTTTTTTTATATGAAACTTCTGCCGATAAAGGGGGTCATTGAACTCTTGGTTGGGTGAGACTTTTTGTTCTCGTCGTCAGAATTTGGCGTTGGACACTTTTGTGAGATGATGTGAAGCAATGACCCGAGTTCGATAGAACAATGGGACTTTACTCTTTTTAGAAGTCGTAACTGTCATTGCAGTTGGATGGAGCCTGAATTTATTGACTAATGTGGATAGGTGCTTCTCGTATTTCTTCTCTGGGTTCCGTGGTACTTGAAGAAGTGCAGAGCGGAAGCGCGACCCGATTTCCTAAGAGTTAACACGATATAAAGTAATTCTCGTTCGAGGACGGTGCCATCGAATGCCCCCTTCGAAACCAATGGCTGAAGAACGTTCAATTGCTAGATGTGGTTGAACAAATCTCTATTGGATAACATTGCTGAGATTTAGTTAGCTGAGGATAAAAAAATATATTGCGTACCGAGTAGTGATTTTTGGATTATAGTCAGTGAAGATTTCCGAAGGATAAGAGGCATGCACCGAGCGATGGTACTCGGATCGTAACAATAGATCGGATAATAAATGTAAAAAAAAGAAACATTCGTTACATAAAAATAACACACACCTCTGGTTTGCGATAAATGCGTAATGAACGACGACATTGGTAGGACGTTACGTGCTCAGCAAAAACTTGGATAAATCTGCTTAGTTGCATCTCGCTGAATCATATACCGCATTCACCGCCGTGACCGATAAGCTCGAGAATACGGGAAATCAATTTTGCGGCGGAGAGGTGAAATTTCCTACACAGATAAATATAGCGAACTCCTGCTGCAGTGAAAAATGTATATTCATTTGACGCTGGCAATGACATTCGACGATGGTGCCTAAGACTCGAGAATCTACTTGTAAAATTTCCTTGAGTTTTGTTGGTTTTTTTTATCATTCGTTCAATAAAAACCTCCTGCCAACAGGATAACTGCAATTTCAGAGAGACCTGTTGCATCAATCTAGGGGAAAAACTATGAACTATTATAATTATTGGGTCAACGAAATATGAATAACCGATATGAAGCGTTCTGGAAATGGATGTTTCGAATTTGTATTGAATTCTTTTGTTTTATTCATCTCGTTTATTGGCGACAAATGTAATTTATTCAGCGTATCCATGATTTATTGGCGAACATGATATTACGCAACTGTGAAAGCAGTTATATCCAGGTGTTTCTTAACTAATACGTTTCAAGTACCTTTCTTTAGTAATTTATTTTTTATTATAAAAAAAAATCTAAGTCATCCCGAGACTAAATTCGATATTAATTGAAAGTTCAAGCATGAAAGGAAAGATACCCAATTATATTTTATTTGAAAGTACCCAACTTTGTATAAATCCCACTTTGTTGCACTAACAACAAATATTTCCCATCCATTCTGAGATTAAAGGTCAGACTAATTATAATAACAAATGCGAAAGCAATTAATATAAGTTTTTGCACATAAAAAGATTCGAGTATTTTTTCTTATATTTGATTTTTTTTAACACTTTAAATATTAAATCAATATCTAAAATCAACGAGAATACATGAAATTTACATGCATAGAACAAAGTTTTATGTTTGTACCTACAGTATGCACCGGCAATAAAAAAATATATATTTTAGTTCCGTCTTGAGACTAACATTGAAATTAATATAGACACTCGTATCATTATGCTTAATGTTCGTGACTTGTCAACTCTGTCGTTTTGTCATCGCTCATAAGTCACTGGCTCGGTTTCGTTATACTCCAAAGACAAGAACGATGTATATGGAACCGTAACTATACGATGTTTCGAGCAGTCCAAGCCTTTTTGTCGGTGATCGTGGGCGTTGAGGTCGTCTTGGCGGCTTCCTCTCCGGGGTTTTGAGGCCCGAGGCGATTCTCGCGCGACGGAAGTCCTCAGCCAGCGTGTGTACATATACCAACCATGGAGAGAGTGTGCTAGAAAGAGATGGAGAGAATACAGCATCGAGCGAAGGATGTTACAATTAATGCTGACCGGGCCTCGTTAGCACATTTCCTTTTTCCCTGACTCATTCCGGTGGAACAGGCGATGAGATGAGGTAGGGGGAGGGGGGGGCGAGAGAGAGAGAGAGAGAAGGTGAGTGAGTTAGCGAGTGGGGGAGAGAGAAAGAGAAAGAGGTAGACGAAGGGAAATAGAGAGAGAGAGAGAGAGAGAGAGAGAGAGAGAGAGAGAGAGAGGGAAGGAGAGAGAGAGAGAGAAATATAACCTACGAGAAAACTCGCCGGTGAACTTGGTGTTGCCCTGGAGGCGATAAAACACAGAGTAATAAGCAGAAGACAAAGAAGAAAAGAACCTGAAAGTAAGCACGTTGCTGAATAAACAAAAGGCTATTTGGCAGCATACAGATATGAAACGGGGCCGGATCATGTAAAGGGAAAATCTTTAAAAATGCAAGTCATGCTTACGAAAATCTCCGTGAAAGTGGTTTTTCGTTCGTTTTTTTTATATACTCTTTGGCGGAGATGTTTAAGTTCGCACGGTTTTTTAGTGAATCTTCGGGCGAAGTTTTTTATGCATATTCTTGTATTCAATCTTCGAAGGTGATTTTCTGATCGTATTTTTTTTATTTAATATTCACCGCAGATCGTTTTTTTTTCAATTTTTTTATTTACTTTTCAGAGAAGATTTTAATGTAATCTGATTGTTTTTTTTATCAATTTCTGAACTAGAGAGTTCTGGCAGGTTTCTTATGGATGTGCCGGTAAATTATTTAGTATTCATGCATCTTTTTGTGGGTATTTCTTATTCACTCTTCGTCGAATGGCGAGACGCCGAAGATTTTTTGCGTACCTCGAATTTACTTTCTAAACAATATTTCATACGAATAGTTTTTCACATAATTTATAACTGTTTATCGATATTTTTAGTATTTTTTAAGTCTTCGTGAGCAAATGCGAGTTATTATTTTCGTCGTTGGGAAATAGCATGAACATTTTTATGAATTTATAATCGACTGTAGAAATTTATGAACGCTTGCAGTATCGAAAGATGCCTGTGTATGTTGATCGAAATTAATAAACATTTTCGAGGCTACACGAGGTATTATTGGATAGAATCAAAGTGCTTCGAGTATCGGATAGTGTCTGTATCGGTCAAGATCAGTGGCTTTCGAATTTTGTCATTTTCCCACAGTACTGTTTATGCGGTTCCAAATGGGTCACGAGTTTCCTCGCTCTTCAACATTACCTTTGATACAATGCACTTTCTACATGACATCGAAATAGTCGTGTCAAACCAAGGGTCAGGTTGGAGCGAATCTCATCGTTACCACTGTCAGTTTCCATCGATCGTGGTGTGCGAGACGAAGAGAAAAAAAGAGGGAAAAGGAAAAAGAACAGTAGAAAGAGCGCGGGAGAGCGAGAGAGAGAGAGATTAAAGGGCGATTAACCGGAAGCCTCGACAAAGAAGAGGAAAAAGATTTCGCTGCCGTATATTGAACAGTAACACGTCGCTTCTCTCTTTGTTTCTCTACTTTCGATCGCAACGAAAGTGGATCGAAAGAGAATCAATAGGGCTATCTCGATCAATAGAGCGCAGCTTCCTCTCTTCGTGCTCGACCTATGTCTGTGTGTAGGTGTCCGCTTTTTGCAAGTGCATTGACGGGAAGATCGAATCGTTTAACGCCGACGATCGAACCGTTCAATCCGACGATTTTTATCGGAACTGGGCACTCGTGTGGAAAACTCGACGAGACAGCCATCGAGGCGGTGCGATAAACGGGAGTAGGAAGCGTGAACTCGAGCTTTTGCTCTTTTTCTCATTCACCAGGATGGGGATCATGAAAAAAGCGAGAGTTGCGTCGCGGTGCCAATACCTTGGATCGCTATTACTCGTTTATAATGCGAATATGCATATACGTCAACGTGTATCTATAGAGAAATACGATACAAAACAATAGAATATTAAAAGGAGTTATTCAACCCCCGGTAAGAAAACTATAACATTTCGGTTAAATTTAGTATTTAGAGGACAAAATTTGTATTATCACGCTGTCATATATTTAATTGGGTAAACAACATTTATAACTTTATCAAATGAATTATCGATAACGCGAACAAAGGAAAAATCAAGAGGTAAAGTGTGCAGAAAATTTAGTAGGTACCTATATATAAGGAATATGAAACACAGTTGTTAAAATTGAATTATAATTATTCGACAATGACG
The DNA here is from genome assembly GCA_030522965.1 of Tryphoninae sp. A BG-2022a. NCBI lineage: Eukaryota > Metazoa > Arthropoda > Insecta > Hymenoptera > Ichneumonidae > Tryphoninae sp. A BG-2022a. Next base: position 41,972 of record JAPYZT010000012.1, on the reverse strand, counting down.
TGACCCAATTTTTGCTCATCCCGAAGATATTCGATACAATGTTGCTACAATTAATCGTGATTCGAATATTTCATCCCCTCGCCCATCTCCTAAGGGAAGCGAGGTGGTGAAGTTCTTTGAATTGTCTGATTCTGAGTGAATAATTCATCTTCGAGGCCCCACCAGCCTATATATATGTATGCACGTTTTAAAATTTAATTATATTTTATTGCCAACCCGTATATTTTCACCATCTAAATTAAAACGTTCATGTCCGCTCGTCACAAAATGGAAACCGCATGAATAAAATTGCGCATGATCGATGTGACTTGATGAGAGTTAACTGATTCACCGCCAAAACCTAGCGCCATGTATCTGCGCGTTGGGCGAGACTCTTCTTCCTCGATGATGCCACGCGGATGCGAAAGTAATTAATAATCTAATTAAGCAGGTACGCGCGGCTCGCTGTCACTGCGGTCGTGTATATTCACCGTTCGTGAACCACAGCGACAACGAGTCCCTCACGTGGATGCGCATACATAAGCACAACGTAGGTACTTGGCACTAACATAAATTCGTGTGTTGATTTATATGTAGGTACTTAAAGGACGATGTAATGAATTCGTGACGCACCGAAGTGCAAAAAATCCGCGACGAATGCGGTTTTTCATGTACAACTCCTCGACTGGAGTAGGTCAACAGGATTACTGGCATAATACCTCTGTCCGAAAGAAAGAAAATCTAGCTGCCGAAAAAGTTTCGTGGAAGTCGCGACCGAGACTCGTTAACGAGCTAATTTGCGAATTTTCTTTGGACTTTAAACACGAGCCTCGTGTTCTTTCTTCGGAGAGAAAAAGAGGTTGAGTCGAGAGCTAAGCTTTGTGGGGAACATTCTAGATTCGACGAATTGACGATAATGTTTTATATGAACGTTACTTTATATCCATTTGTATTTCAATGTACCTACATACGTGTTGCTTCGATGAGCATTACCGAATTACTGCTTATGTACCGCCTATCTATACCTTCCTCTTGTCCCTTCCGCTATCTAAGTCGTTGGAGCGTCATAATTTTGAAATTCCCTTACAATCGGCCCTTCCAGAACATTGTCCGGCCTCGGACATCGTGTCGTTTTTAGGGTATGCTAATTATACCATTCCACTGTACCAAGACTTAATGTTATTTGCTTCCCATGTCCCGTCGTAAGGTCGTCATGAAGTTTGCGAATTTTCAATATCCATGACAATGTATCTATCGTTCCGAAGTAATCAACTTCCTTGGTGCACATGATGTGTTGTCAAAGTTACGTATCCCTGTGTAATCGCCTTCCTTGTATCAGTGCGGTGTTTTTCGTTTTTTAATGAAATATTGTCGATTGTACTCTTGACTTCGTTCAGTATTCGTTTGCGCTATTCCGCGTATCGTTTCGAGATCACGCACGTAATTTCCGATTTCATCCTCGAGACCCTCTCTGACTTTATCGATGCTTGATCGACCTCGTTGGTTTATACCAAATAGTAGACGACTTGGAGTTTCCCCTGTAGCCTTATTTATGATATTATTAGGGCAAATATTTTCTTGGGGCTTGTTGTCGACGATTTTTGCCAACAATGAACTCAATATACGATTTATACGTTCAACCTGTCCGTTAGCTTTCGGAGATCCTGTTGCTATGAGTACGTGTTTTATTTATATTATTTTCTTTCATATAATTTTCAAATTTGCCGGATGTAAATCCAGATCCTCTATCGCTTATTATAGTGCGGGGGCGACTATAGTTTGCGAAATATTATCTCAGACACTCAATTGTCTCTCCCAAGTTTGACGTTTTCGTAGCATACAATTTCGTGTATTTAGTAAATGCATCAATCACCACTAGGACGTACCATATGATCGATATGAATTGTTTGGAAAGGCAGATTCGCTTTATGTAAACAATGTAAATATCCTTCCGATTTACCCACGCTCGTGCGAGAATGATATGCATTTTAGACAATTTTGTATGTAATCTTTAAACTTCGTTTGCATTTGAGGAAACCAATAAGTTTCTGAACCAAAATGTCGTAGCTCATCGTGATACTCCTATAACACATGATATTCTATTTTTTCTGGCACGTAGAAATGCAGATCATTGGTTCTTTTTCGATATATAAGACTGTTTCTCATTTCATATCTCTTATCTTCGTTTTTCTCGAGTTCCTTACGCAGATTTTGAACTTTTACGTCACGATTCTGACTTAACGCTAATTCGAGTTCGAGTGGGTTATTTTCGATTACAAATATCATTGCGATTCTACTCAAAGCATCGACGTGTTGCATCCTAATGCCAGCCTGGAGCTCTAAAATCTAATCATACTCCATGAGTTCGATCGCCCATCTTTAGATTCGTGAATTTATTTCCCTCTTATCCAATGTGATTTTTAATGAGGTACAATCCGTAATAATCTTAAATTTGATGCCATGGAGGTAAATCCGAAAACATCGTAATGCGTATATAATCGCAAGTGTTTCCAATTCGAAACTGTGATGACGACTCTCAGTTTCAGTCGTCCGTTTCGAAAAATACAAAATTGGATGAAGTTTCATGTCGTTTTTCTTCTGAAGACTGTGTAACTCAGTATCATCACGAGGATTATATATACTCAGGACAGGTGCTGCTTGCAATCTTTCTCTCAACATCTCAAATGCTTTCAATTATTTATGGCCAAATGCAAAAACCGTATTTTTCTTTAACAGGTCATACAGTGGTTTTGCGATAACCGAAAACCGCTCAATAAATATGCGCAAATACAATGCCATACCAATGAAACATTGTAAGCTTTTGACATTTTTAGGGAGCGGATATTTTTCAATCGCTTCTATTCCCAATTTATTCGGCCGAACACCTTTTTGAGAGATTCGGTATCCTAAAAATTCGATTTCGAAGTGCAAAAACTTGTATTTGTCGACTCTTAGCTGTAATAGATTTTCTACGAGACGCTTAAATAATCTTTTTAATACATCGAGGTGATGCTCCAATGCGACGGTCGCAACTAATACATCATCAACACACACTACTATATTATCTCTAGACTTGATAAGATCGGCTAAGGCTTCGTTTACAAATCGTTGAAATGTTGCTGATCCCACCTTAAACCCGAAAGGCATTCGCTTATACTAAAAAATGCCTAGTGGTGTCGTAAAAGCTGTATATTTTACAGATTAGTCCGCAACACGAATATGGAAAAATGCAACTTTTAAATCGAGAAGACTGAAATATTTCTTATCGATTTAGTCCTTATTCAAAACACGATAATCAACGCAAAGCCGCAGCTCGCTATTTTTCTTCTTGACCAAAATAATCGGTGAAACGAATTCAGTCTTGCCGCGCTGAATTATTTTTCGAAGAAGCAAGTCATCTATTATCTTATCCAGTTTTTCTTTTTCAAAAACCGATATGCTTCTCGGGCAAAAATGAAAAGGTTTATCGTCAGTTAAATTCAAAATTAATTCCATGTCCACTGCGGGATTCGCCAATCGCATTGCCTCGACATAATGAGAGAGAAAAAGCTTTTGAAGTTCAAGCTGAAATTCGTTCGAAATTTCCGTGTTAATGTTGAGAGTGCATGCGCGAACGAGTGTTTCGCGATTCGCTTACATCAATATTCAGGATTTCATCTATCGTGTGCGTTTCAACCTTTCTCAGCCCCAACCCAAATATTTTTAATACGTCTCTTCCTAGTACTATCGGACTTGCCATCGTGGTATCCCGTACAGCTAGAGTTACCACGTACTACGCTTTGTACGTACGTATAGGAGAGAGTGATTTATTCCGCAAAAGTTTTCCGATATTTTATTAGCGGACTCAACACAATCTAGCGGCAAAACACTTTCCTTTATAAAACTGATTTTGTTACCCGTGTCCATTAACGCGTTCAATTTGAAAGGGATTTTCGTATCGCTGTTTAGCTCGACATCGATGTCCCTGAAGAATGTTTCGTCCTCTTCATTTGATTCTTCTACTGTACAAATTTGATCCTCTGACTCATTGACGACGGTAACCGGAGGTGATGTAGTCTTAGTTGGGCAACTCCTCGACATATGGCCTACTTCACCACATTTAAAGCACGAGCTTTTCTCGCGTCTTGGAAGTCGACAGTCCGTGGATAGATGCCCAATCTTATTGCAGTTGTAACAGCGAAAACCTTGGCTTTTTCTTCATTCTTATTTTTGCTGCCTTTGTCTTTTTTTGTCGCATTCTGTTTGGGAATCAAACGATTTTGTTTCTATTTTCGCGGGTGGTCGAGAATCACGTTTTTGATTTAGGGTTTTTCGCTGTAGTTCGTAATGATACGTTTTCGGACACTCGTAACATATCCTTTTTATTGGCGAACTCTTCCTTCACTCTGGCTAAATCTTGGAGGTGTCTTCCTCGGCGATTTAAACATCTTTCGTCAGTATCAGTTTCTCATGAAAATACTCAGTAAAATTCTCCGTAGCTTGCCATTCTCAAGTTTCAAATTTGTTTCTCAGTATCACACGTGAGAGGCGATGCTCGTACATTTTCTTGAAACCGTGCATTATTTCGTCGAGACTCATGCTAATGATGTTCTTCGCTTGGAACAAGCTTTTTGCTTTGCCCTTCAACTTATTACTAATGAGAAGATGCGCACGAGCATCTTCCAAATTATACGTAGCACATATCTATCGAATTTGTTGTTCCCATTTTCGCAATGTACCAACACTTCCATCGAAAAATCCCACTAGCTCCAACATGGAGGAGATATTTTCCCGTCTGCTCGTAGCCTGTTTTGCATGTGCCGTGCCTCGTAACTGTTCGTTTTCGCGTCGGAAAAGGTCTAATTCTCTGCGCAAAAGCTCGTTCTCACGCCGTTGAAATTCCAGCTGCATATTATGGTACCATTGCGCCAATTCGTCAGTTTCCATCATGCTACTCTGTCGATTCAAGGTTGAACATGACTCGGCTTTTTCAGGTACAATTACACTAACTTGTATGCGTTGTGACATATCGGCATTTAGCACTCCCGGGTCCTCGTTTCTCGCGGCTAATCCTTATTTGTCAGATACATCTACAATATCATTCGTCATAATGTCGTCGATCCAATTTTCACTCGGGTTGATCTGATTTAAACGTTCAATAAAGTCTTTTTTCGCCCCCCGTACGTTGGTAAACCGCGTCTATGTAATTCGGCTTTATATCGAACTATAGATCTGTTCCGTAAGTCGGTATAGTCTTCCGATGTTCGCACATTCTCTTTTCTCTTACGTTATTTAATCCAAACTGTTTTTAATGCACTTAGGTGAATCCCGCTTCTAATAATTTGTGAGGAATATTCTAGATTTGATGAGTTGAGGATAATATTTTATATGAACGTTACTTTATTTCCATTTGTGTTTGAATGTACATACGTATTGCTTCGATGAACATTACCGACTTACTGCTTAGGTACCGCGTATCTATAGGTACCTTCCTCTTATCCCTTCCACTATCTAACAATAAGTCGTTGCTGCGTCATAATTTTGAAATTCCCTTACAGCTTCAAGTGAGTTTTCTCCTCCTTTTTGTCACAAAAAAGAATGTCCGAAAAAATGTGAAAAGGTGTAGAAGAGTTTTGCATGTTTCGTACGATTCAATTCCTGACGAATTGATGTCTCGAGCAAAATTCGAACGAAATATGGTCAGCTATACTCGCTAATCCGGAGCTGCGAGACGGATCTTTCCTTTTTTTTGTTCATTTTCCTTCCGCCGTCGGATTAAAACTGGAACAATTCCATCCGTCAGCTGGAGTCTTTTGCGACAGGGCGGTGAACGGAGAGCTGATTGGCTTGGCCTGCCGATCTCCGGCTTATTGCCCGATACCACTGATTGGTTTACAGTCTCCCACACTCTCTCTCTCTCTCTCTCTCTCTCTCTCTCTCTCTCTCTCTCTCTCTCTCTCTCTCTCTCGCTCGGTGAAGAGCAGTGACGGCAGTGGTATATATCTCGCTCGATCTCCGGTATATGGTATATATATATAATAAACACGTATACGGGTGGAAATGGTCCAGTATATATCGATGCATCAACGCCTGCCTCTCGATCTGCCGGACGACCATCCTCGCATTCAATTAGGTCGACCACATCTCGCGTCTTGTGCCCAGTTACCAAGTAAAAGCGGCGAGCGGCCAATCGGATTATTGGCCCCGTGGGGCTAGCGCACTCCTGTCCACGTTTCTCTTTCTCACACTCTCGCGCTGTCGAATCCTCGACGGACTTGCGTTCGTATACTACCCATAGGGCCCGATACAACCGAATCAATCCTTCGGACCGAAGAGGCTGCACAACGGATGTTGATAGATGCCGGTAAATTGAAGCGCAAAATGGTGGACATGCGAAGAATCTATCGATCTACATGACTCACGATGCAATAAAAAGATTTTCCCGCTGTGCGCGAGCATCGAGAGGTGGATGTACCGGATATTCATTTTGAAAGAGATGGAACGTATCCGGTGTGGTGTTCCGTTTGAAACGAATGAAGGATATCGTGGATGGCTTGTTAGAGAGAAATAAATGATACATTTGAAGGGTTGTGTCTACCCGAGTAGACACAACCCTTTAAATCACTCCAGGTAGTGCATATAGCACTACCTGGAGTGATGAGTCATAGCGCGCAGCTGCCGCTTAGAACATGGAGGAATTGTCCATTTTTCTCTCCAGGCAAGGTTCTATACCTTTGCTTAAGATTCAAGGACTCACAGACTCGGTTACACAAACGTAAATCGAAAAATACGAAGCTCGGACATGAGGAACTAATTACTGGACAAGTTATTGAAAAATTGTCGCACAATTTCGGCCGAAGGAGTGAGAAATGAGATTTGGGAAATATATAATTATTACAGGTGTATTGACAAAGCTACGCATGACAAAAATCTGTTCATCTAAAAGTGAGACGTAGTGTTAGTAGTAGAGAGCTTGCAACACAGCACTTTTGGAACGTAAAAAGAACAGGAACACACATTTCGAACACGCATATGAGGCTTTTCCTTCAGCTGCTTTGAAAGCTATCAAGCCCAATCGACGTGAATCTTTCAGAAAGAGAATTGCTTGGCAGATGCGTTGGTGGGTTCACGGAGAATAATAACGTATGTTAGAGCCAATTCATCTGTACAATCAGCTCGAAAAATCTTTCAGGCCATACACTTCTCGTTAAAATGGCAACATATACATCCGCCTATATTTTTAACAAGTACAAGATAGCTCTTCTGAGGATTTGCGAAACACTAAGCGTGCCTTGGGGTCAAAATATTCGCGAATATATTAAAAGTGAGGACGAGATTCGTATTACATTTATCGAACAGCGCGCGCATTCGGTCACTAGAGAACGTTCTGGAGGTGGTTGAACGCACAGAAGAGACAGATGATAGCCCTGGAATAGACACTTACGTGTAAGTTCATGAAAATATAAATTTACAAGTACAGTTGCAGTGACCAAAGTTTCTTAACAAATATTCCATTAGCTAAACTCCAATTTTAAATGGTTATTTGTTATTTACAATAAGCACATAAATTGTTATTGCAATAGGAAGAGACTGGGTAAAAGATTGCTTATTGCCGCAAAAAAATAAAAATCACTTCATCTTGAAAAATGTATTTATTTGTAAAATTGATTTAATATTCATAAAAATTAAATACTTGTTAAACTTCGTTACGATCCGAGGATCGTTACTTAACGAACTTGGAATAATATCAATCCTCATCTAGCATATCGCGCAGCCTACCATCTGCCACAACCCAAGTATTGTCGTCGAACGTACTTACTTCGTACAACTCGAGACAATCGCACTTGCTAAGGATACCTAGTACACAATATGAAATATTCCAACGATATAGCAGCTGCCGTGCATACCCTGCAAGATTTCATTTTTCTTTTAATAACAACTTTCATTTTATTGCTCTCATTCCGCGCTCACATTCACTCCAATCATACACTTATACCGGAAACGCGCCTTGTCGGGTTGGTTTGGCAGAATACGTAACTTATCGGTTGAACTCGCTGATTCCCTACGTTCATCAAAATTTAGGAAAACCTTTTCTTCCAGGGCGATGGTCCTGAGAATGCCCAGTCGTCGTGAGTATTCGGGTGAATTAGCTCGATGTCTTCCAGTACGAACGCCGGCTGGCCAGGCTGGCGAACAGAGACGAGCTCCTTGATGAGGATTTTCTCAGATGCTCGGCCAATCGGTGTGAAGTGCTCTCGACGACGGAACCATGAGGAAAGAAAGCGATTATACCTCGTTGGGAGTGAGGTGGTGGCTTCCTCCACTATCCACACGAGAGATTCCTTCCGCTGAAATCGCGCAAATCGCGGTTCAATTCGTGGTTGCTCGTTACAACCCATTTCATACATATAAGACAACTTGATATTTATTTTTTAACCGACATTCCCCACCTGCACTCACGAGAGGATGTATCGGAATCACCATTCTTAAATGAATTCATTACCTGACACCTTGACATTTCATTGAGAAGCCACTTTCGTTTGACGCATGAATCCTAACTCAAGGGTGAGATGAGTAAATACCTGTGCAAATTACACCTTTTAAGACGAAATAATAATTCACACAGTACCCAAAACTACTTGAGCCTAAATGCTCTTTCCAAGAATTTCCTACTTATTAACTAAGTTACCAAATTATTGTAAATGACCAATCACAGGACGAATCAATAATGTAATCAACCAATCGGAAGGAAGATTGAACTAATCCTAAGTAACCGTCACAAAATTAATACAAAATGGTCATCTTTTCGCTAAGGAGTTAGTTACAATTTCAACGGGGACTAGCAACACAACCATCTTCCGCAACAAAATCTGCTGGGCATTCTCGCTCGTCTGTCCGTATGTCTGCCAATAGCAAATTGCTTGTGAAAAGAAAAGTTTGATGAACGAACTTGCATCGAACGTAATCTTCTCGCTCCTCACCGAGACTATAAAAATCTTCGTCGGATCGTATCGACCTTCGTCAGATCCCGAACACCGCACGACCAACGAAAGAGTGAGTCGATCTTTCCTCGTACAATCTTTCGTATAAGTCAAGATTGACCATCCGCCTAGTCAAAGATGAGGGTGCCGACCAGTCGGAAACCCTTTCGAACGAGTTTGTAGTAAAAATGGCGAGATTTCCGTCTCTGAAGGGAAGGGCTTAATTGCCTTGCTTCGAAAATAGAAATCGAGTTCAGCGGATTGTAACAAGCTCATACGGACTCTTTGTGATGCACTATACTACCACGATATTATTTTATTTTTATTCCAGAAAAGCCGTTCCGTCGATATCATAATCATCGCAACCAATGCAAATAAAACCATCCTCTAGCAAAAATTATATTCCGCTCATTTAAAAATTTCGTTTCATATATATCAAGCTACACACCTTCATATATATATTTTCTTTTAATAGCATTGTATAGATCTCAATGAATGCTTATTAAAACGGTAATAATGTTATTGGGAATCACATTATTTACCCGATCCCAGGGAGTCATAACCCGCTAAGAGATATAGAGTATAATCAGGTGCCCGGTATGAAATTAATAAAGAATGCCCTAGGTGTTATATTTGAAAATCTATATTGGGCGATAAAGCCTATATTGCATGTATCGTCCAATGAGGATGAAACACATATCTGCTGTCTCGTTTGAAAGAAGATTTACTGGGTGTCTCGTCTGAAAGGGGTTGAACGTATGACCGGTAGCTACATAGATTATGGCACTGGGGACAATATATGTAGCGACACATCAACTCATATACTCGCGCGCACGCATGACATAACCTTCCGACATCGATAGATAATGATCGATCAAACTCGTGTGGTTATCGCTCCGCACATCTGTTTTATCTCCCTTTCCTCTCTCTGTCCGTCTATGCCAGTCTTGATCAAAGTGGGCGATAACGCCCCCTCGTAGCGGTTTACAGGGCGGCGGTATAGGTCCCAGAGAAAATTGTAATTATTGAGTAATCATTGCGATTGTGATCTTAAGATGTAATCGATTTAAAAAACTTGGGGGGGATGGGGCGCCAGAAAAAATTCAGTTCTCAAACTGGGCGGTAGACGTAATAAGTTTGAGAACCTCTGGTTTATGCGAACAGAGGTACAGGAGTGCATCGCGTACACGTTTCTGGGCAGTAATGAATACACGTTCAAATAGTTGGGCAACGATTAATTAAATAAATTTGGGTTCCACATTGATTGAAGAACATCCCTTGGAGAATAATATTTAGATAATATTTGTCGGTAGCCGAATGTTCACAAATATTATTCTTCCGCCATTAATGGGTTGAAGTGCGCCGATCTGAATTTACATTAGCAGATGACGTCTACACACTATATAATAGTATGGGACAGTACATGAGTATTGCCTTTGAGTGATTATTGATGCTCCGTCTCTCGTATTATGATGTCCATGATAATTAGCCCTTTCGAATAGGCACGTGCGTTTGTCCTGAACACATGCTATCTGAAGCAAATTAGGTATCACTTTCTGGGGAATGGAAACATTCCTCTCGTCAACCAGTCAACTTCTCCACATCTCTATTTCTTCTAGATTTGTGAATTGTTTCGAAGCTACTTGTACCCACATTCGAATCGTCGTGGGCAGTATATATATATACATCTACACGTATATGGCTACGCTCCCTTAGACGCTTGGCCAATCGGATGATAAATCAATGCGCGAGGGTGGTTTATCCGCCAAGGGTTTCGATGGCCTGCTGGCCTAACGTTAAACTGCGACCGTAAGTTCAAGGGTGAAAAATTAATCTGCGCGGCAAAAACACACCAATAAATCTTGACGGTGTTTGACTTGCAAATTTTTTTTTGTTTCTAAGGGGGAATATTATCTTGCTATAATGTATATTTCCTATTATGCCCTGCTTATCCTCGCTATAAATGTCACTGTTCTATCTTTAATAATATATAGATATGTGTATATATTCCTCTTGTTTATTATGACTTACCCGTAAAACTGCGATCGTCCATGCTTGAACATATATTCAATTGGTCCAGTGTATATGTTACTCTCTTCCTGAATATCCTTGGATCTTCCGAAAGAGTATTACGCTCGTTAATCAAAAAGTTGGTTCCCAACGGGAGCGAAGGACAAAGGGCCGGAAGAGCTTTCACCCGGGTGTCTCTGTTATATACGATAAGTGTAAAGAGAACAGAGAAAGGTTGCTCCCATTTAACATGGAACCGAAGTTCGCAAGGTTAATTGTGCGTGAGTAAACTGGATTAACGAATAGAACGTGATGTAAGTCGTACGTTAATTACCGAACAAAGTTTCATTAATTTTATTCGTTAGACGATAATAGCGATGGAAAATCCTTTATTATTTTCAATCGCAGCAGGTCTCGAGTTTTTTTTTCCGAAGATGGAATTTCAATGTATAATGCAGTTAATGGTAGATCCGCTCCGTTGGAAATACGAGAATACCACAAACATTCCAAACGTTGAAGCATCTTGACGGGAAATTTCAATAAGGACTCGTACGAATGCGATTGATATGTAGATGACGTTCATGATTATTTTGGTTGTAGAAGCTGTACTGTTGAATTCATCATTGTCACGATATCGATATGCAGGGTGTTGGGTAACTATGAAGAAGCAGAAACTACTCGTGTCAGGCAGACGATGTCAATACAAACACAACAACTTCTTTCTTTAACAACTTTAAAGTTTCTTTAAATTGCACTGGGATACAAATTGACCGAGATATTAATTCTCGAAGTTTAAATGATTGAGCCACAAGTTGAAAGTTTAATCGAACGCCCTCTCAATACATGGTCAATAATAGGAATGCAGGTTCGAATCTCACTCCAGACTTTTTTTAACAGATAATTGTTTTCTTTGTCAATCTTGACAAAGTAGTCAAAGCTGTCAATCTTGACAAACTAATTATTTATAAACGAGCCTACGCGCTAAGCGAAAATAATTTTTTATCACCCAATCGTAGGAGACTCGACGGCATTGTTTAAACTTTTGATCTTTGATCTCGGTCAACTTTCATCGAAGGGTAATAAAAAAAAGAAAAATGTTTGTTATACTTTCGCCAATTACTTCGTTATATCTGTGTTTTCATAATTGTCTAACACCCTGTATATAGGATACAATTTTAACATACTACGCATCAGCGAACATTCAGCCTCGCCCTTATCCGCGAGAGATCTCGTGGATTTCAGAATTTCCCACTGGATTTTCGTGATGAATCTCGAATATTCTCATGCCTTGGTATAATTCGTATTAATTTGTATTATGTATACATCCTGCTGAGTGTATTATTACAATGAAAAGCCACTGGCGTCACCGTCATGAGGTGAGTTCATGATAATAATAAAATCTATGGAATTGCATATAATTCCAAGGGCAATGTGTATGAAATATATAAATATGAATATTAATGGATCATTTTACTATGAAGCCGCGAACTGGTAAATAGGTCATTACATTTTCCATTCGTCTGCCATTTTGGCATCTTATTTCGGATCGCAAAAATTGATAATGTAAAAGCTCGAGCCCTTCGACGCGAGGGGCTTTTGATAGGAAAGTCGAGATTGAACTGTTTTCATGTATATAGCAAAGATGACGTTGATCCATCCATCTTCGGCTTTATCATTTCCAGCAGTAACTTAAGAATAAACAGCCAACTTTGTTCACGGGGGTTGTCCTAAACCTTGAAATCCTTATTTTGTTTATTTATCTCTAATCAAACAGAATTTGAATTGTATTCTTGAATTTGTTCATTGTTGCAGAATGGAAGATGCTATTAAAACTCGTGGATTTCGCATAGACGGGACACGAACGGCCTCGGTTAAAATCTCTGAAACGTCGGATCGCGCGTTAAATCAGATTGTCGGTCGTGCTGTTGTGATCGAAGAGACTGGGAGGTTAGAAGAAATATCGACGACGAGACCGGCAGCCTTAATTGGGGGTGCCAGAGTGGCGATGCGACGATGAGTCCGGCGAGAGTGCAGGGGCAGCAGAGGCGCGTCGCCCGACACCCCCGAATTGACGGCTTCGTACATTGTCGTCACTGCGGCCTCAATTTGAGCGCTTTGTTGCGTAGGAGATCGCCGATTTTAGTGTCTACGATCGTTGCTGAATCTGTTTGGCTAGAGAGACGATCCGCGAACGATAGTACGAGGATCGAACGTCGAACAATTAACGGGCCATGGACCTCGACGAGAGGAGGAACGGCACTGGCGACACCGACGACGACTACACGAATATACACTTTATCGTCGGCGATCGGATGGAAACCGCCAGCTTTAGACCCGATCACGTTACTAACAAGGAGCTCAAGGGTGAGTTTCTCTCAAGAAAATCAAACGCCCAACCTATATCTTTTTTTTAATTGATTTTTTTATTTTAATCTTCAGTAATTTTTAACTTTAGCTGAATAAGACCAAAGATTAATTTATACGAAACTTGGAATAACAAGTGTCGAGCGAGAGATATTTTTTTCGGCTCCAAGACACCCCTCGGGGTTTATTAATTATAAATTGTATAGATATTTTTAGGCATTTATGCAGGTTTAAAAGTAAAAATTGTCCAGTCAATATATTGATTTTCCATAAAAAATTAATCGTTTTCTTGACCGGAAATAAAAACTATATTGCAAATATCGTACTATTTCTCGCTTATACAATAAAAGGGCGTTCATTGTATGCGGTCAAAATTGCATTGTTGGACTATTTTGCATTAAAAATGTTTTGTGAAAGGTCGTGTACAAATTCCTACAAGAGTCGCTATTTTGGAATAAAAATATATTTGCAAAATTCTATAACAAGTTTCATTAACTACGCATAACAATATCTTTAAGATTGTAAATTCATAACCATTTGTTTTGAATCGAAAAATTATGTATGTTTTTCTTAATGGATATATAAAGTAAAAATGCCCTCGAGTAATTCAGTTTTAAATTGATGATGCTAAAGGTTTAAAAATATCATTGGTAACGTCGTTTTGCCATTATTTGTGCAACGTCCGTAAACTCACAGCATAATTGTACATACCTCGTTATTTCATAAACCAAAACCTTCTTTTCCTTGTTAATCAATCATTCATCATACCTATTTTCACAAAAGGACTATGAACCAATAGAAACGAGAAAACAGTATTTATTTATCACTATTAAAACGTTATTCTACCCATTGGTTCTCTAAGTATCTAGCCAAATCCAAAATACAAACCCAACAAAATACGTCGCTCACGTAAATCGTAAGACAAGACCCTTCTTGTTGAAGAAGAGCACTTGAAATAATACTTTCAAGCCTTATATTCTCTTAATTTTGTCCTACCCTTATCATTATTTAATTTACTTTTATGATCGATCGATAAGGACGTCATCATTATTGCCCAAGTTGGATATCACTTCTTCGTTCCATCACCTAACAATAGCTTTTCTTCTTTTCGATTGAAATGCAAAATTGGATTTGCCCTTCCAAGATCTTTTTCCCATATTCATTGTTAGTTCCTAACAGACTACTCCGTATCAAATTCCACGTACATCTTAAACCATACTCTCCTCCTTTTTCGGCGGGTCGAGAATACAGGAAGTAACAGCCGCTATTTTTTGTGGGCTATCGGAAACATTTTATCGCGGGTACCGAGGAAAGTGCCCATTATAAGTTTCAAGATTAACGACCACCCAGTTTCCGGAGATTCTACTCAGCCAACCGATGAAATTCGAGCTTTCGCTGAAAAGGGTTTAAAACTTTCAACCCTTAACAACTGTTTTCTCTCTTCCATTTTTAAAGCCGTAAACTCTTGCCAGGTATACGTCATGAGGTAGTCGCGAAAAAGTAAAGAAAAGTAAGGGAGGCGCGTGTAAAAAGATCTTTAGATAATTTCGAAAGATCGACGTAGTCCGAGAAAATAGTCCATCTTGTCTGGCTATAAACTTAGTATCTCTCAGCAGGTTTTACTATAACTATTATGATAATGAAACAGCTGGTCCAGTTTTTCTTTCATCATTTCTAAGTGATCGATTTTTTTCGAGACTCTGTGTGTTCGTCGTGCCTATCTGTCATTTCACTTCATCATTTTTCTTCGTGACTCGGGGGCAATGTTCGCAGTACGGCAAGTCATTCGATCACCATTTAAATAATGTTTACTCATGGCATCCACTTTCTCACGCCGCAACCACCGATGAATCTCGGGCATATAACCCTAGACACGCTCGGAAAAATCACAAACTGAGAAATTTGTGATAGTGGACGATACTTGAGCCACTTACCCGACCTCTCTGTCAGATTGCTTTTGTTGGCTGTGAGAGCAAAAGACGCAATATCATTATAGTCCATTAAATCAATGCCTCATGCAAGGTGAGAAAGTATAGTAAATATATACACGGTGCTCCATTTTTATTTACCCAGGCTGATAACACTCTAACGTCGAATATGAATAAAAAATTTCGTTATAACAGTTCGAAGGGGTATTATTTTGTAGGGAACATCAATTATGGTGATGAAATTTCTTTTTTGTAGCGTTTTCAAGATCAAATAGAGGTTAACTTCGTTTTTCAAAATAGAAATTCCCGTTTTTTTTGGCAGATTCATATTTTTTGGGAAACTATACTTGACTTTTATGGGAAACAATTTTAACTAAAATCTTAATATTGTAACTTATGGACATATATTGATCGATTTTTAAATTAATTTGAATCAACGTTGAACATTTATTGAAAGAGATAAAAGATGTTTGCTATTTATGCAGAAGATCTGGTAATTTGCCCAGACATTTTTATAAACTTTTTTAACGAGCCGATTTTTTAAATTAAACAACAAGTTGCGCTCTTAGTAAAACAATATTTCTTACAAAAGCAAATTATTATTTCCCGAAAAATAGAAATGTATAATAAAAAAAAATAGATGTTTCTATAGAAAATGATGTTAATTTCTATTCGACCTTGAAAGGTCCACGAAGCAAATTTGACCTCAAAAGTATTATAATTTTGAAACGGAAAATTGTTCATCATTTATTCACCCGAAGAATAAAAATGAAATGGACAAACAAAAATGAAACACCCTGTACTTAGCGAAAACAGTTTTTTTCGATAAGCGACAAGACAAATGGAAAGTTTATGCAGCTTGTGACGAAGAGTGACGAAGGATCTGATTTCATTGTATTAAATACATGTAAACATTCACTGCTCCGAATTTTGCCGAGCGCGCCGAGAAACGTTGAGGCCGCCCACTCCCCGCCCTAGCAGCCAATGCCCGAAAAATAAAAATGACAGCGTAATAATATAATAAATAAAATTGAATGCTCTGAATTTTGCCACCCCAAATGAAATGTCCTACGCTGTGATATCTCTACGACTAAGGCGGAAGTGGGCGACTGCAACGCTCCTCGGTGCGCTTTGATTAGATCAACTTAAAAAATTTATATCTCGTAAACTATTAAAGATATCCCGAATGTATATTTGCAACTTTTCTTTGTAATGATATCATCTACCTTAGAATAAAATCTGTTAGACTTTATGAAATTCACCCTATATATATATATAGGGTGAATTTCAACAACAAGCCGTATATATACGAACATATGCTCAAGGATTAAAAGTCTCTTTGTTATTACATTAATAGTCGTTAAACCTTTATCACATTTATTATCGACATATTTGGACCTAAAATTCGAAGTAGTTGCAATAATAAATTGAATGTATGTCATAATTAATATACATAGCTGTAGAAAAACAGAACCCTTGACTACATTTAATTAGTCCAAATGGATAATATTGGCAAATAATATCGATAATCGATATATCCATTAAATTAGCAGGCTCGATCCTAATTTAATGAATATCGAACAATTTAGACATTTGTATGAAATTATAAACTGAACAGCGTTAGGTCAGTTTTACCCTTATTAATTGCAAGTTCTTATTCACGTTGTCAATGATTAAATAAACTTACAGCGGAAAATTGAATCGCAAAATAAAGAAGCCCGTCAAAAAACCGAAATTTTTCGAATCATTATCTTTTCGTTCTTAAACGAGTGGGTAAACTCAGAAATTGTTTCATAACCTGGTAATTAACATTATGCGGTTCCACGCCTCATGTTCACTTGCCCCATGATATTTTCATAGTTAACCGATTACTTGATCAGCGAAGGGAAAAGCGAATAAAATTTATTTGCCGTTTTGTGGCTTCGAGATCAAGTTCGACGTTTCTCTTTCTCGTCCCTTGAGTCAAGCTATATCCAGACTGATAATTAATTTGGTTCGATGACGATGGCAAGGAGCGGGGGATGGAACGATTCAAGTCGGGGCTAAATGCGAGCTCGAGTGCGAGCTCGGCGGGGTTGAACAACGGGGGTGTGATAGTCGCGTGGTCTTTGCCACTAACTCCTCGTCGTACACGTACACACGTATGTGTGCAATTCTATATCGTCTGTATGTACCTATAACGCGTACAATACATACGATGTATTGCTATATTAAGCACAGAGTAGTAGGTGCTTGCGACGCAAGGGGGCCAGAATCGATCCTTCGCTGCGGACATTTATTAATGCATTTCCATGTAGCACCCATCGTGGCAACCCCTCCACCCGAAACTTCGATCTCTGCGCTATAATGCTTTACTACTGTTATATATGTTGTAGAATAATCTCTCTCTCTCTATATATATATATATATATATATATATATATATGTATATATATATATGTGTGTGTGTGTGTGTGTGTGTGTGTGTGTGTGTGTGTGTGTGTGTGTGTATTATCTATCTGTGGGGTATATATACAAGAGGATTTGGCGGAAATTACGAAACCACGAGGGAGAAAGCACGACGGGGTGACATAAGCCACCTATGCTCGCGTTCGTGTCCTTGGATATGCATATAAACTTGTATTTATCGTGTGTGTAGAAACTAATACGAGCTCTTCGAAAATACTAGAGACGAGGTATTATGTACAGAAGATTTTCACATTAAGTGAGAATTTCGTGTACTTACCATTAACGTGAAAATAATGTCAAATTACGGTTTGCTTAATTATTGACAGCACAGCAAGTAAAACATCACGAGTTGTATCATTTTAGGATGAATTTTAGAATTATCTCTGTAAGGTTAATTTTTGAAGATTATTTTAGCGTTAACCGTTAGTGTTAATTTTTAACGTTGATTTACCCCTTAATTTTTGACGTTTACGAACGTAGGCAAAACTTATTGTAATATTGAACAAATTGTTTACGAAATGCTAATTGAAGTAAAATTAGTCGTTCGGGAGTTTCCCGTGTAATATACCCCGTGTTTCATTGTGGTTGCCGCTGAGAACCGTTACTTCGAACTAGAACATGCGAATGCTTCCGGAAGTATAACTTCCACCCTCCTCGCCATTTTGCGCGGTCCTTGAGTTCAACCCGAACTGTCGATACCATCTACACTTTCTCTATTCCAGCAGCTCTGTTACATTATACATCAATTCATATCGAAACAGATGCAACATATTCTTCAACAATATACCAGTGCTTAAGTATCTCCAAGAATTCTGGGTCAACGCGAGAGACCATTTCGACTAAATTATGGAGTTATAATACGATATCTTGCGAAGAAGCGACTCTAAGGAGTATCTTTCCACAAGGATACGTTGCATAAGTTATTTCATATACATATATGTATATATATTAACCATACATGTACAGTATACCGGGCATTGTCGTGCTAGAGTAAAAACTACTTGACGTAAAAGCTTTTTAATGAGTCATCCATTACCTACGCAAATGCGTTGGCCATGGCGCATGCGACGACGGTAATCAAAAAGACCCGGAGTAAAGAAGCAAGAAACCTAAAGTCCTCATGTTTATACACAAATTGTAACATGTTATAGAACCTGGTGGGTATGAGACACCTGCAGTTGCTTCAAACAATCGATATTGTTTTATACACTTTGAGGAATATGTGTGTTCTTCATTTTTGTTGAGGGTTTCTTTTTTATCAGCGGTCGTGGTATAATGAAGGTGACTGTCACAACCAAGGCAAAGAATCTATTTCTCCCAAATTATTATCTATTTTTCTACGAGGATGCTTTTTAATACCTGTTTGGATGATTTGGGTCGTCTCAAAGCAGCTTGCGCATAAACAAACAGATATTAACATTTTGTTTTTTTCTGCGACTATTGTAATTTACACGCCTATAAGTTCCATTATTGGATCATGATACATTGACCTCTTCGAAATGGTAACCTGCAAAACGGCAAACAGGTCCATCGATTTTTGTACAAATCTCAGGTGCAGTAACCTGGCAAACGAAGACGCGACCTTTTTTATCGTACATCTACACGTATACGTACAATTGTCCACGCGGCCATCCGAAGGGACCGGACGATTGTGGTCCTGAAGCTACGATCAAATTTCGATATTCTCCTACGTTGCTGGAGCTGTCGAACGAAATATCTTTTTTTTACTGTCCGGGAAGGAAAAAAGATTTCGATATCCCAAGCGGAAGGCTTTGCTCCGGGAACACTGGAAACCTTCGAGATTGATAGCGTTCCCATTATTACAGGATAAAAACTCTATTCTTGTTTGCTTCCCCTTTTCCTCGCCACCTTTTATCTCGAATGGAACCATAATCGGAATTTCATTGGAAAGGGAGTTATTAAGGACAAGTGCACCGAATAGCAGCGAGTATATTTTTTTCCAAAATGCAGGTTTAACAGATCAGTCAAAATTAAGTATCAAACCAAAATAGACTTGGAAAAGAGTATGAAGTTCCATTTCTTTTTCTCCGAGCATAACAAATTTTTTGTACATTGGATTCGTTTGCTACGTTCACAATATTAGCCTGCTGGCTAGAGAGAACCGCGGATAGGGAGCTCGGCACAGGTATCGATTGAAGAAACATCAAGAAACGGTTGTAGACGCACCAACGCGGTTCGTAGAGTTACATTGTATTGCGGGCCAGTTCTCACCGTTGTTAGCAGCCACTAACCCTCCTACGCGAACGATGACCACCGTCTGACCATTGAGCGTCCTAGACCCAGCGCACAAAGGTTCTAAATCATACTTTTTTAATAACGACGAACGCAAAGAGAAAAAAAATATGCCGACGGCTGGTGGCGTCTGTGGTCGGCGGTTAGCGTTGAGGGTGCTAAAACGCAATATCCAGTATACCTACCGTCGCCATATTTCATCGATATCCCTTGTTCTTCTTCATTGAAAGCTTAAAAGTTATGACGTAATAAACACGATCCAATAGGAAATATTTCGTAGCAAAACTGATTCAAAAATGTACAAATATCCAAGTGCAATTTTCCAAATTGTCCAAGCTGCCAACTCTCCATCTCTTCTGGGTAATGTGTCACCTCGACTTATGCGTTATTTTGAGCGAACATTCCATTCAGTTGGAATCATTAGGTACACAAAATACAAATACAATACAAATAAATAATTTAATTTTTTCATCTACATTTTAGATTTATTGTAGAAGATCTCATGTAAGCTTTTAAAAATCGTTTGCTACATTACCCTCAACTGTTATGTGAGCTCTTTCTACGTTTATGCCGAATTTTCTGCGAGCATCTTTTCCATATCATCGTCGTCGCACTTTCGAAGGCCTTCAGGACGTTATTTGTCGTTCAGACAAAAATGAGTATTTTTAAACCGTTTAAACCAAAAGGCAAACAGATCGTTTGATACGATACTTTTACCGAGAAAGAAACAAAGTGATTTGTACGTGCTCGCAGCACTTTTTCTTTGCTGCAATTCGCAAGGAATGAAGTGTCGTATATGCACTTTATCTGTTGCAATTTTCCACTGTATCAAACTGAATAGTTTTAAAGGTTCCGGCAGGTATACCGGAAATCCCAACATAAAAAATGACAGTTGGTAAACTGTCATTTTTATTATAATAACTATATATCAACGCTATACAAGCGCAAAAGGGAGGGCATATCAATTTATTTAAAAAAGAAATCTTTTATCTGCTTACAATAATGTGGACTATTCATTTACACACCTAATATATGTGGGCACTACGAACACCTTGCCAGCTGCCTCCATCTTTAACTAAGGATAATCTCACCCCATAAGAGGTTAGGCGTCAACCTTAGCACCTACGAAGCAGCCCTTAAGGCTTTAGGCAAGCTCAATCACTTCAAATGCCTGATCGGATTTACTTTTGCAATCATTGTGAATGGGTTGGAAAGTTGACGATGTAGGAAAATTGTAAAAAGAGACTCGGGGTTTTGCCTATTTTCTAGTAGGTCAAGATGACAAACTGCCAAATTCGACTCGAATCGACACACATAACGTACACCGGGTTAATTGAGCCCGTCACCTGGCGCTATTTTATTGCAACGCAGGATGTCTCGACCATAAGTGAATCACAGTTATGAGAAACCAAAAATACGCTTTCATTTTAAGCCCATCTTGACAGAAATCCAACGCTGTGCGTCTGACATCTTCCTGCAGCACCTCGGTATTCTATCAATGATAGTAGCCTCAAGAAAATAATGGATAAATTGAACGGACCATAACGTAAAAATATAATCATCCATCGTAGGTACATCTATGATTCACGTTTCATTATCCTATTAGAGTCAATGAACCGGGTAGAAAATAGAGGAGCTGCTTACCGAGTCCCCTTCCAACGGCTGGGAAGTCCCTTGGAGTGACGGCCCTGAGTTCTTATTTCTCCGGTCGGGTCGCCCCTGGCAGACCCGTAACCTTTCTTCCTTCTGTCTCTCTCAGTCTTTCATTCCCTTATCTCTCCCGTCGTTTCTCCACCACGCCGTAGGAAACGGGAACGATCATCTCGCGTGTAAAGCAGCTACAAGGCGTGCGCGCTGGTAGTCCTCGTCGAACGTACGTAAAACGAATGGCCCAGTGGCGGGGCGGAGACTAGGCAGGTCGCTAGCACCCCCATGCGTCTTACGATGGTACCTATACCGAGGTACAAAGCTTTCGAAGAAACGATCGGACGTTGCGACGATCGTGCACACAAAGGGCGCAATGACGTTCTTCATCTCTTTTGTTACTATTAGTAACGTACATATACTACAGTGCCTATTACGTGTGGCAGACCACACGTTACAAAACCCGCTCTCTTACACTTAATTGCGGCAATTACATTCGATAACGTTGGCTCGATCGTACCGTACGAGTCGGGCGTCGGGTGCGTATATAAGTAGAGAGCTCGTAAATATTATCGCTTCTTCCAAGCTCGTGGGCTTTGTACGATTGTGGGACCTCTGGGCTCATCGTTTCCTCTGACTTTGCCCTTTCCTATGTACTTCCGACACACGATCGTTAACCACTCCTCTTCTCTCTCTCTCTCTCTCTCTCTCTCTCTCTCTCTCTCTCTTTCTCTCAGACATTCACTGTCGTGCCTTGACGCCGTATGAAGTCAAATAGAGCATCTCTTAAGAGGTACCTCTTAAAGTTGACCATTGAGTTAATAAATTTTCAATTTCTCGAATTTGTTCAATAAATTAAATATAAAATGAAGAACATCACAAGTATCGATGTATTTCGAGACGATGGCTACGGTAAACACAAACTACACGGGGAGTAAACATGATTATTTAACAGAAATAATAAATAATATCTTTTTATTATTTAATTTCTATATTAAAATTTGCTATATAGAATTATAAAGATTAATATTGTCAGCGAATTTGTAAACATTAGAGCTTATAACCTGACGCAGTATAAAACACAAAAGCTGTATCCCAATAGCGAAAAAATATTTCTCTATCGGAACTAAACTAATTTGTACAGCTATTCGATAACTGTAAATAGAATTATAGGTGGCAGTTATAAGATTCGTGGCTTAATTATAATTCAGAGCGTCAACCAACGTAAACAAAATTGCGTACGGTGCTGCGGCTATTATTTTCTATCTTAATTTCATTTGACCCATACAACGTTCGTATCGTTTTTTTCTAATCAAGATGAAGAGACTACGTATCTACCTGCAAAAGTCGTTTTATATTAATCAAGTCTCGATTACGTTTTCTCCCGAAAGAAACCCTCTCAATTAATTTTTTATCGTACAAATGCGCGGCAAAAACGTATTTTTTGGTCAATGGGCTAAAAGTATTTCATGTTGTCATTCATCCAAAGACGTCACGGTAGTTCCATTGCTTTTTCTCTTAAATAATTAAAATCTGGTGGAACCTCGAGCCGTGCTGAGCACGCAACGACGCTCTCTCTCTCTCTCTCTCTCTCTCTCTCTCTCTCTCTCTCTCTGTCTTTCTGATATGTATTCCGAATTAACTCGCATATAAATTGCCGCTTAAAGAGCGCGTATAAGCTTGCAGGGACAGTTCGCACATGGAGACACACGGGCATATACATATACAACTGTGATATATACATATATATAACGTTGAAGAGTATTCGCAAGCGCCCTGCTACTGCTGCTGCTGGGATTGAATTGCACCAGCATGCTGCATACACAGAGCTAGCCGGCGAAAGATATTCTCGGGTCGCCTCGGCATCCCCGGCATTTAACATTCCGACTAGCGAGCTTGACTCTGCTTTCGTATTTGGATCGCTCGGCAAATTTTCCTGCGAACATATGCATTGTGCACATTGAAATGTTCGTCCGGAAATCCCATAAATATGAACGTTTTGTTGATTAATTTACCTCAGACCACCAACGACAATACAAAAACCTGCGCACGAATAAAGTTATATTCCCCACGATTGATCGAACCACGATTCTCCTCCCTATATTCGGGATTAAATCAGATCCTTGTTTAGTTTTCTTCGAACGCTACGACCCATAAAATAGCGGGCGAATATAGTTAGCAAATATGTGGAATTTGAGCAAACATTATCATTTTTACTGGTAGGTATTCTCCGAATGAGATAGTCTGCTATCGTCCGCAGCTAGAGTATCATAATATTCATATGGAATTAACGAAGTTTGGCAAATAGCCCTCCTAGCTTTTTTTATTATTTCTTATAATTAAAAAAAATCTAGCTGATTCTCCTCGTCTATTCGCGGCTCGTGTAAATAATTTATGAAATCTGCCTCGCGGCGATAGGTATTATCGATATTTGCACTTGACCGCCGTATTTTCTCTCGGTCACCATCACGATTTTTGTCTACATAAGTGATATAAAATCGAGCGGAAGGTTACAGGAGATAACCGCTGGAGAATTCGTCTATTTAAACAGCTGATGAAATTGATTGCAAACCAAAGTTGAAAATCGACGTGGGAAGTTGTTCTTTACCCGTCGGGCGAAATTGAAGATCCCGCCAATGCTTACGTTTTAACGTAGCTCCGGCTAACCTTGTCTAGTTTCTCTTGAGTTTAGTAAGATTGATCACCCGTTGGTGATCGAGCTGCGAATACTGTGAATACGCAACAATCCATTCTCGTTCGTTCCCTCTGTCCGCGCAAGTCGATGAGGTTTGCCAATGTCGTTTCGGATCTTTCGTCAAGAGGGATGGCTCATTTTTGTCGACAATTTTTATTGACTACCTCACTTGACTGAGTTACGACGCAACTATTATACAAAGCTTGAGTAGATGCGATCGATTATGTATACTTACGAACAGACGGATGATTCTCTATATAAAAAAAGATTCTTAGTAAATTTGTGTATTGGCGATAAATATGATTAATTCTGCTAATTTTATAACGACAGCCAACTTTGTGCTCATTAAATTTATCTCGAACGCTACTACTTATTTCTATTACTTATAAATATCCCTCTCTGTGCTTCACCTGCAATTCGCATTACCCTTAAGAATCATTTGACGATTTTGTACTAATCAAATTGTCCTCAAATTCAACGGCTAACGCATTTGCAAAACTTACTTTTTGTTCGTACACACTTGTCTTCCATTTTATGCTACTTCTTATCATTTGGGTTTTTTAAATGAAAATGTATTTTCTAAAACATCTGGGTTCACTATCCTTGGTATTCTTTTGCCATTTCTACTTCATCGATGTTCATCCATGATATATTATCGCGTGGCTTCGGACATTGGGTTCACTTTTCATCCTTAATGTATTCTGGTCCTTGGCCAAGCGTCTTAAAGCTAAAGAAGGAAGAACTGGCAGAGATCCCCGATGTATTGTTCGCTGATATATATTTTAGCTCTCGAATAAACTATTCCTTCCCCATTCTTCTAACTGATGGTTTTCCCCGCCTTTTGTCTTCTGTTCACCGACATTTTTCTCTTGCTCGATTTTATCTTCTCAATATTATCTAAGCTTGGACTGTCTTCTCACTTGTCATTTTCGTGAGCGTCTTTGAAACCACGTAGGGAATCGGTCGGAGGAAGCGACGTACTTCGAACAATATTGATTGGCCATAACGCTTCATCGTACTGTCTTTAAGCACACGTGGGAACGTTGTTCATACATTTAGCACACGCGGTTGGCGACATCCGGATGTCGGCCCTATCATCTCAAAAGCTGCTCCGTTTTAGTACTTTGATCGCAAGGAACCAATTTCCTGTTTTCGTTCCCCACCGCATACTCGAGCATATGCGTCGAAAACTTGTTCTTTTTCTCGAAGATCCCAACTCCTTTCGAACATGGGTGTTGAGTATACACCCAGCACCGAGCTGGGTGTATACTCAAAGCTTAAATGCGATCGGTGGCATGAGAAAGCCAGTGAGTCTTAACTGCTACATCGTCACGACCTCGAAGTCATGAGCTTTTCTACTTTACTTCTTGTTTAAATTTCGAAAGTATATTTTTCCATTGCCAAAGGAATTCAATTTTATCACGCGTTTATCATAACAAAAATTGTTGCGATACATGATTCAAAATTGCGCGTAAAAGTTATTACGGGTAACCTCTATACATAGTGTTGCACAAGCGCTGAGTTGCAACACGAGTTTACTCTAAAACGGTTTATTCTAAACAAAAATCGATTCATTGACGGAATCACAAAATTTATTACGCATCTTTGAAATAATTTAGCGCAATTTATAAAAATATTTCAGCCAATAACGAACGGTTGAAAATAATAGATTTTTTTCCCAAAAAGTAGAGCATAAAAACTCAATCCTGTTGACTAAAATGCAGAAGATAAGTTTATTTTGCAAAAAATAAGACGCATTTACGTAATGATGATTTTAGTAGTCATGACGAAGTGTTCCCTTGTATAATATGTTTAAACAATTATGGCCTTAATAAACTTATTTTTCTCGGTTATTAATTCAAAATAGTATTATCCATTTTTTATAAATTTTGGAACGAATCCCTATTTTTTCTTTTTTCATAAATAACCCGAATCCTTTTAACACACTATTTTTTGGGTATTAGGCTCGAATTGGATGGGTTCGGTCCGGAACTAAATGTCAATTAAGGTTGCAGATAATAATTTTAAACGTCGACTTGATTATTCCCAACAATCGCGATACCACCATCAATCAACTTTTATCGTAACAAACAAAAACTCTTTCGTGTTTGACAATGGTTAATATTTTTTATCGCCTGACCGCACTACATTCGAACTACTGATCCAATCTGGGATTCACGGAGAAACATTTCTCTTGTCCACTTTTTGTCAATAATACGTTATATTATGACGTTGACAAAGCTACATCCATCGATGACCGCAATTTGTAATGAACAAATTCAACACTGTCCGTTCGCCACCGCAAACAAATGCAAACGTAACTCTCCACTCATGTCAATCGCATTTGTGTATACCGTGCACTTTTCCGGGCGTACTGATTCACCTCACTAATTGTGCGGCCACATCATAACGGAGGCCGAGAATTAAGCCCAATCTGTCTTTCTCTCTCTCTCTCTCTCTCTCTCTCTCTCTCTCTCTCTCTCTCTCTCTCTCTCTCTCCCTCTCTTCCTCTATCTATCCATCTACCCCACTCACTCTCTTCTTCTCTCCCTTTGCTATTACGTCCGGTATCGCCTTTCTATTACGGATTCATTCAATGTAAATATTGTTCGCCACTGAGAGTAACGAATGATGGATAGGAGGGGGACATGGTTCTGGAATTACAGTTAAATTAGTGACCACCATTCAATTGAATTTGTGCTACTATCTAATGCGAGGATGGATACACAATATCGATGATGTTGCTCGGCTGAATGAACGCAACATTTTCGGTAATCATCAATACATACCCACAGAATTTTATCCAAATGAACGTTGGTTAAATTAATTGTAGCGGCTGTACTTTCGACAGTGGTTAAATGTACATAAATTTTTGACAGCTTTTCCTGGTTATGACCACTTTTAGTATGAATTTAAAATATAAGATACGATTATACAATTCCATCTCATATTCTCATAACAATGGTTGTAAAGTCAAAGTGCCATATAGATAACAATTTTATTTTTGTAATATTTGTCTTATTTGAATAAACGAAAATTGTTCTTTTGATCCATCATACATTTATTCAATTCATATCTGGTATCGCTAAATTCTTATGGGCTAGGGGTAGCTTCGTAATAGTAATAGGGCTGATAAAAACGGCTCCAGATGTGAGTATTCTAAGGAAATGTTCCGATTTCCTTACAAAATATTTTCCCTTTGATCCGGTGCGTCCTTCAGGCGGTATTGGAAATTCGTGCCGCGTTTCGTGAGACAATCATGGGGCGAACACCGAGGACGAGAGCGACATGAACGAAGAGAGAAGGCTTTTGATTGCAAAAGGGGAAAGAAGTCCTTTCGTGTAATTCAAAATTCTTTGCAATCGTTTTTCATTATATTTTTCTCCAATTTATATTGTTTCATGTATTTTGATTTCACCCAAGCACCGAAAAATTCGTATTTGTAATTCTTCAACATCCACTTACCAAAGAGAATTAATGGAGCAACGAAAACTTCACGAACACTTTTGCAACAAAATTTCTTTTGACGAAAATTATTTTTCACTCCCCCCCCCCCCCAGCCTTAACTCTAGCGATGCAATCGGTTGTTGCAAACTTTAATGTTATTTTTTGTCGTTGAAGAAGTTGTCAATGAGTTCTCATTAGGAAGCTGTCCCAAATCCAATGTCGCCAAAAATGGAATACCTTATTCCAATTCCAACTGACATACTCGAAAGCAATGCGTTTCTATAAGTAAAAAAAGAACTGAATTTAAAACCGATGATAACAGGAGACAATATATTTCTTCGTGATAATTACTGTGACATGAACTTGTAAAGCACACAACTAGGCCAAGAATACTCATGATCCATGGAAATCATGCTCGGCTTGTGAGACAATCGCATTTTCCACGAGCATAAATGGCATTCGCTGTGAGCCACGAACGAATGTAATAATTTCCGCGTGAACAAATGCGTCTCCAACTGTAGGGGATCCAACGAAGAATATTCTGACCTGCATTGAAAATTACGGCGACAATTCGTACCAGAGTTTACGTATCAACGGTACAAGTCGTTCATTCAATCTACCGAGAAAAATGTATACACGTTTGTCTTTCCATTTCTTGTGATCCAATTGGAAGCTACGGACCACCATTGTTTGCATACAAAGTTTTTCTCATTCTAGCATCCCTTATGTTCAAGTTCCACGTTTGTACGAGTCGATGAGACCAACGAGCATAGGAAAAGATTGTTGAATGTGCGAAGCTCAACCCGGTTATAGAACCGTTCTGCGTGGCTTAAGAGGATTGTCGCACCTAGTTTCCTTCCTATTTCTATTTTCGTTCTTATTTCGCATCGAGCTGAAGGAAAATAGAAGATAACATTTTCTACCGTCTGCACAAGCAGCGCATAGAATGCAGAAGAGTAGTAGAAAAAGTATACAGCCGGTGTCTTCTCAGGTCAGAAGCTCGTTGAGTACTACTGCCCCCTTCCCTCCATCTCCCCTACCCAGTTTACCTTCCTTCGCCGTCGTATCATGCTCAACTTCCTCATCCCCGGCGCTTTCGCGCTTTTTGTTTCTTTCCTCTTTTTCTTTGCGAGTACCCTCGGCCAAAGGCCAACGGGTGTCAAGATAGCTGACACGAAGGATTCCTTTCCCCAAGGATTTATGCCACTGACTTTACCACGCTAGACGAGTGCTCAACGGTCTTGTAGAGAATTTTCCTTCGTCTCGCGCTTATTCACCATTCCCTCTTCTCTCGGCTTTTATTTTAAAACCAAACTCATTTGAAATGCTTTAATGCCGACCGAGGAGAGACTGCCCAAGACCTTGGAAAATGCATTTAATTTTAATTGAGCACCTTACATACAAAACACAAATATAAACGACGAAATTGCAAGAGCAATCTGCGCGAAAAAGCTATTATCAAGAAAGTATATACCCGACAAAAACAATTTTCGATGTCTCTAAAATTAACTAACTTGTCATAACCCGTTTTACGTAGCGTCCAACAAATTTTAATGGAGTTAATAATTATTGTGATGCTGTTAATTTCGGTTTATCACCGTTCAATTTTTGCGATTATTGGTTTAACAAGATTATCGTATTATCTGTTGCAGAACTTTTCAGAAGCGCGGCAGAGGCTGGCCCCCTGGACATCGTGAAACTTCGCAAGGGTGATAAACTTCTGAACATCTCGCCGCAGCTTCCCCCTAATACGCAGGATACACCTTACGTGCTTCAGGTCAGCTATATTCTCACGATAGTTATTATTAGAGAACCTTTCCGAAACTTGCAAAACTTTGTACCATTTTGCATCGCAAAGGGCGACGTTATCATTTTCACCATCCTCGACTACTCCCTTTGATCTTTCTTTTATCGAACTATTTGAGCAAAGAAATTCCTAAAGTAACAGTTTCGATGCATACTCCTACGGCTCGAATGATTTTGTAGAACGATGCAGGCTAGACATATCCAAATCCTATCACGTTGCGGTGCACTTTAGTGGCTGGTACGTGCTCAGGCAACATCGAAACGTATTTCATCGGTTCATATATTCCCACGCGAAAATCTCATCGAATACATCGAGCATGTTAGTCTCCAAGAACACGCATGTTCTTTCATCGGGATATATGTTCTTCCGTCGGCCATTACCCTTGTATTATATCAACATCCGATATAGTTAGAGCACGGAAAGAACTCTTTAATTCACTGTGAAGTGTGTTCATTTTGTTCGGATCATACTCAAATATAAGTAATTCAATCACGACTTAAAAAAGTCAGCCCTACTTTTATTCAGCTGGAAACTATAAGTGCTTATGACTGTAGTTCTTTTTTGGAACACCCAAATGAGAGTTGAATTGAACTCGGGCATAGACCTTGTGAAATTAACCCATCTTGTTTATCAATCTCTAATTACTCACTCTACTTCCGTTTGAAAATTGCGGACGGCCTGCATCAAAATACATCTAAATGTTCCAAAGTGCAATCAAGATTATGTGCCCTACATGCTATTGTCGAAAAGCATACACTGAAATCGATTTAATCACCGGGTGTTTGGTATTTGTCGCAGGTCGTCGGAGCCCATCCGGCCTCTTCGGGGATGATCGAGGCAGACCTATTGCGTGCTCTGGAGAGGCGCGTCGCCGCTCTAGAACGTGAATTGCGCGAACATCAGGAAGCAGCGTCGTCGGAGCCCTCGATGGCACTGCGCGATCTCAAACTCCAGATGGATGCGTTCAAGAGTAAACTGGAGACGACTGAGCATCTTAGCTGGCTTGGTTAGTAAAGATTCTGCCGAGTTGGATCATGGTCGATCGTTGGATCGAAGCAAAAGATTTCGTATAACTTATCGCGACTGTAGCGGTTTCCGTGAATGCCCGTAAATCATCTCAATCATGCGTGAATGAGGTGCGCATATTCGAAGCTAATGACGGATATACGAGCGGATAAACAAACTCTCTGCCAGAATTCGCGTTTGCTTCTGAATAAATATTTGCAATTGCCGTTGCTCCCGCATGCATCGTCGCCACGCTATTCATATCCTACTTCACTGGCGGTTCGGCCGAACGTAACTAGCCTAAAACCTAGAAATTAATCGTTGGGTTGGTAGATGCGATATCGAATAGTATTATTCTCTGAATATTGGGAAAGCTGAAACGTCTTTCGTCTTCGATTCAACTTGGAACTATTGGGTTTGACTGGAAATTTAAGTAGAAATATTACTGGTCTTTAATCAATTGATAAACTCCTTGCCTGAGTACGGTCATCGTGAAACGAATATTGTAGTTGACTTCACAGTGACTTTGATGAGAACTCAACGCATGTTGCCTAACAGTCAAAAGTAAAAGTAATTTCAGCTGCGAACAAGAATCCTAATTGGTTCAAACCGTAGGAAATAGCGAATTTTTTGGCGGAAATGTATATAGTGGGTAATCGATTTGTAATTTGAATTGAAATTGGAGGTCGACGTATTGGAATAAGTTGATTGGATTGATTCTATTTATTGCCAAAATAAGTGAGCCCAATGTGAGCCCGTCAAATAGTTGTACAACTGGCCCATCCGTGGCCTCATTCTCCAAAATTCGAAAGATTTAAATGGCATTCATTACGTCCTTTATATATTTGCATAAATAGCTCAAACGAACGAAGAGTTGAATAATACAACTTTGCAAGTTTAATTGAATAGTCCCGGGAAGTGTTCCACTTAAAAACGTGAAAGATATTGTTACGGGAATGAAATGGAACGTAGTTTGAAACTTCATCATGCCGCTGGAAATTTGAAATAACCGCCCCACTTTCTGGCAAACCGTTAAAAACAATTATTGACTGTTGATTCAAACAGCTTTCGATATTAAATGATCACAAACTAGGGTGTTTTCATCGAGCTCGTACACTGGTGTTTTCCACTTTCAAAAGTAAAGTAGTTGAGGCGTCGATCATAAATTTCATCGAGCTAGTGGTCCGTCGAATCGAACGAGTAAATGAAAGTAATTTATGGACGATTCAATTTTCGATTTTTTTTATCAGGTTTCTACAAGCAGTTACCAGAGCCCGTGTCCTCAGAGGCTTGCAGAAGATTGCAGTATAGACGAAAAAGCGACAGTGTTAAGCGGCGTGTGCGCGAAAAGTTCCTCAACATTTGGTGAGTATATTTGATGACGGTTGAACCACAACCACACAGTTGAAGTTATATCCTTGATCCTACGCCGTGATATCGTACGATTTCGCTCCATTCAGTGTGAAAACTCATTTTGCATAATTATTTCACAATGGTCGATGGGTTTCTTAGTTATATACGAGTTGTTGACCTGCGTCTGCGTTTGCATTAATGGCGTATAACGCTAGTTCGCTTACGACACACACATACAAACATACAGACATACACAAACATCCAAGTAGTCTAGCTTTGCCCTGGGGGATCGCTCAGGGCAGAGTTCCGTTTTCGTAAATTTATCGTTTCGTTTTCGACCGAGGCCAGAGGCAGCCACAGGGACAGGATGGTGCTCCCGGTAAAAGCTCCTGTTGCCCGGTAGCTTCGGTCGATACTGCTCCGGTAGTACAGACTCTGTGTATGCGGTCACGATATACCGTGTACCGCTATAACATTTGAGTGGATCGCCGATGGCTCGTTTGGCTCTAACGACGAAAGGGAGGCTGGCCCTCGCTCGCCAACTCTACTGGGAGCACTTTCTATCAACGTTATTTTCAGAAACATTATACCTTGCAGCAAGCAAGGAGGAGGCTCGTCCTTGAAATCATGTTTCTCCTACGAGGTATGGTCAGCGAGAGATACTCTTGGTTGCATAACAACGCGGTTCGACTTGTCTCATCGTTTATAAGCTAGCCACTTACAATATGACAATGGGTGGATGCGAACGAATCTAGGTACGTGAGAAAGTGCCTACTCTCTTCACTCTATACATTATAATAGACATCTCAGGTGTGCTTAAATTGTCAATATTTTTAAATTAATTTTCAAATAAAGCTGTCAGTCTCAACGAGAAATGTAGCTCCAAGCATTGTACAGCATCCAAGAATAAGCTCATGCACCTAATGAAAGGTATCTTCCTGGCTTGACTTATCACCTCAGGATGCGTCAACTCAGCTTAAACGCGAAACTTCAGCTAACTCTAGCAACATGAGTTGAATTCAAACCCAAATATGCTTCCAAGCATGATAAGGATCATGGTTGATGCTTTCCAAGTGCTTGAGAATAATCGATGGGAATAATCGATCGCTATTCGCAGCAAGTCCATAAGCACGTTGCGAAACTGACATGGACTTCCACGCGAATGTCCAGGGAATCTCTGGTAGTTCCGCCGAGGGTTTGTAGACTCGTCTATTATTCCCAGTGGCATTATCCTTCCTTGCACGGTCTCAGCCAACCGAGCCAGTGGCTGGAGACACGTGGTACCCGCATGAGTCTTACGACGTCATGTACGACGCTACGTCCTTAGCGTGATCCGCAACGTTGTTCTCGTGATTAAGCGACTGAGGTAACCGATCGGAGCGCACCAATATTTCTATGGACGATGAATGGTTACCGCGAACCGTGGCTCCGGATTTCTCCGGTGACATTGCCGGTGCTCAGGAGCGATGAAATACTGCAGGGTCTTGTGGCAAGAAAGAAACGATTTTTCATCTTGACATTGCATCCTTCAGTTCATAGAAGGAAGGCATTGAAATTAAATATTTGAGTTATAAATAAGTTTGAGCTTGAGACTAAATTTCAATCGGTGGGCAACTATGAATTCAAGCCGAACTTGAGTTTATAAATTTCAATCGGTCAGTAACACGGCAGTGAAGCGGAACTTGACCCTAAACGTTAATTGTCAACTGATTCGTACTTTATCGCTAACGCAACTTTGTATTCGATTGGAACGTTGCGCTTCCTTATCAACGTTTAGACTAACGGATTTGAACTTAAATATGAACCATTCAATAAAGCAATGACCGTCGTCTGAATCTCAATGAATATTGAAGTTCGTATTGACATTCGATCTTATGCTCGATCATTAAAAAGCGTTCACCCGCAGCAATTTGCTAATCAAATAAAAAAATATCTCATCTCATCTTGCGTCCTGTCGAGAGAATTAAAAAAAATGAAAGCATTGCTAGAATCTTGGATAAACAATTGTTTGTAAGAACCTTTCATAATATTTCCCCACTGATTGATTTCAAAATCACACAGAGTTCCAATCTATGTTATATTCACTGGTACAAGATTAAAAGTAAAGACTCTGCAATACGATTAGTCCGTTCTCCGATCGCTAGACGTCGTTCCACTCGCCGCTCGACTATTCCTATAATCCGATACGGAGTGGGGTCGAGTCTGGGGTCAGCGAGTCTGGTAAAACTCATTAGACCCGGCAAGAGTGTACGAACCATCGCGGTTCACGGGCAGAGGGTAGAACGTTCTTCCAAAATCCTTCCGGATGGCGAGGGGGATTACGCATGAATTATTCAATCCGCGTGCTCTATGAAACTACGCGTTTCGTTTCGCTATATGTGTATGCCGGGCATAATAATCCAGAGTTTAAGACGCACTCATAATATTCTCCGAGTCTACTACGAATCTGTAGCGATAACTTTTCGAGGTAAGGGAACAGTGAATGTAAATCTCGCGCTACGCCAGGATATGCGAAACTATCCTTTTACCTTGTTTTCGATTTTATGCGGAAAATTAGGAAGGTAGAAATCTTGTTTAATGCTGAAATTGTGCAGGAGTCTTTTTTCTTCTCGTCAGTCATGTGCAATAAAACATCAATTTTTTTCCCTTTATTTATTAATTTCAGATCGGAATATCATTGCTAATTTCATATTTAATAAAATAGTTTTTTTTTAAAGAGGGTAAGTCGTCATTTTGGTACAAACTTTGTTGGATTTTTCGTAGATCGAAATTGCGATAAATTATTTGATAATTGTTGATTGTCTTTAAGATTTGTTCAGAGACGTGTAAATTTTCAAGTATCCGCAAATATATGGAAATTCGCGTTCTGCTTTCGCAAATTTACAGTGAGAAGCATCCAAAAGCATTCTAGCGTCCCCGCTGTGTCTGACGAAGCCTTCGTATAAAATCTGTAATTCAGTTAGAAGATTCCCTTGAGAATCGGGAGAGAAGATCGAGTGAAGAAACCTTGTGCAAAGCCAAGGAGAAATCTCAGCTGTCGATTCGTGGGAATCGCATTAGAATTGGCGATAAACTCTTACGGTGTCTTGTTCTCCTCGGAGTCGACGAAAAAGCTCGAAGATTCATTGCTTTTTCCACACGCTACCAAAGAGCACCATCCATCTACGATGATTTCGACCTCTTTTTTCCAGGTCTTCCAGAACTTGAAATTCCACGTTATCGATGAATAGCATTGCTTCGCCGGCTGATTAATGGTTCTTCATCGATTTTTGTTTTGAATTTCGTTTAGCAGCTACCGTTAATTGATTATGTTTATCTTAATACAAAAATCTAGTTGCTCGACCTCATTGGCATCTTGAAAAACGATTGAAAGAAACACAATGTACTCCCTTTTCGTTTACCTACGCACTCAATTAAAAGTCCATTTAAATCGAGCAGGAATAATATTTATCGATCAGAAAACATGCCGTGTTAAACTTGAGGAGGTTTATCTGGTACCGAGTAAATAAAAAAAATTGTGTGACTGGCGTAGTCAGTTTAGGATGCTTGATGACGGCGCGATCACATAACCCGTACAGCTGTTTGTCACTCATGTTGTCGCAGGTTTAAGTGTGGTCGCGGGGCAGCACGGAAAAGTAGTTCATGGAAATGTAGTTCCATCGGTAACATTTTTACGTGCTTTACTGCAACTGTGCAATTTCTTATGAGGCTTCCTAAAAAATGCATTTGAGTTGCACATAACTATACATTTGATCGCTCAAGACTTTTATAAGCGATTAAAAAAGTTTTTCTCACGCAACATTTTCAAGTAGTAGTATGAGATTAGTTTTCCAGGAGGCATAGTTTGTTATTTCAAAAAGCGCGCGGTTGCAACGTTGTCATGATCAGAGTACTGTCAAGCTTAACCTCGCCGAAATTTGCCTTATTCGAGACAAATTAATTTATTATGAATCTCACGAGTACTCAATGGATTTTATAAAGCTCTGCAAATGTTTGTTAGATTTTTTTTTGATTAATTCCGCAATTTTCGTCAAGATCTGTTTGCCAATAATTGTGAATTTAATGCTCATAGATGGAAAATCAGTGAAAACCATAAAGACACATGTTAATTTAGAAAATATGTTTTTATTTATTTCTCACTTCACGACTTTGTATATTTTTTCATCAATATCTGTTTGTTAACTTGTTGAACAGATAAACTTCTTTAATTTTTCTGGTCCTAACCAACTTCATTCTTTTACTCGAAGCGTCGTTATCCTCTTTGATCGTTCAATTCAATTTTGAAATTTTCACAAACTCACACCCAGTGGCATTTATAGTTAAAAAAATGATAATAGTAAATTAATAGTGTGACTAGTATTTTTTTACTTCAGAAACAATAATTCAGCTTTTCAAAAATTAAAAATGTTACTTAATCATAATTTACTAATATTTTCAAAAACTCATTCATTTTTTATTTGACAATGTGCATTATTTCAGAAATACATTAAGGTAAGAAGAAATGCATGTTCGTGGAAGGCGACAAATTTATGATATTAGAAAATATCTCTTAACTAGAGGAGAGAGTGTATGGATTGGCCATCTTAAAACGTCGCAAATGCCAATTGTTTCCACTCAATTGAATTAACATAAATCCATTGAGTTACTCGTATTAATAAAGGAAACGCGAATTGTGGGATAATGCTATTAATTCCGACCCAGCTTTGGTGGCCAGTGGTCCATTATGATTGGACATGATCTGTCCCCACCGAAATAATTCGATTCGCACGATCCAGTAAAGTGACCGCCATTGACCCGCAAATGGAATCTCAGACCGTCGTAAGTTCATCCCGCAGCCATAATCCGACGCAGTGAATTCCGTAACCATGAACCAGATCGAAAATTCATTCGCACCATAGCTTCCATTGTTCGACTCCCTGTACCTCATCAAACTCGCCCCTGTAGCCAGCCATTCAATTTCCCATGTTATATACGCCACGTCGAAAGCTTCGCATAATTCGTTCGACATCCCTCGGGATGAGGCATTCACAATGTGCATCCCGTTCGCAGCACAACAAATCCGTGATTAATTTGAATAAACATAGGCACTATATTTGGATACGCTGAACCACCTGGCGGCAATGATATATGGCAAAGGCCTTTGGCGGAGTCACAATAACTCCGACGATTCTAAACGCTGACTCGCAGACTCCGGTCCGATTCTATCCGTTTCTGCACTTTGAATTCTCACTGACGAATATATGCAATCCTGGAATTTCTACATTTTGCTCTGTGACGCAAGCATCCTCTTCCGGTATATGCGAATATTTGCCTCTGTCCAATCTCGATTCTCGTTGCAGAATATACGCAACGACTCTCTCCATCTTTGTATCTATCGGTGTGCTTCTTCGTTTGTGCAAACCGTCTCACAAGACGAAGTGCAGATGGAGCCCTGGGGTATTTTTAAATAGAATAAATATCGTCGCATCTCTTCCTCCTCCGGAATGTATTACATATACGTAAATATAACGAGACCTCTCGACTTTGATATCATCTTTCTATACAATATATCTTCGGGTTATGAACGGAATTGCATTCGATTACTCCGTCATGAGAAAATATTGGACTGGTTTTTTAAAAATATATTCTTGGACATGTACGCAATTTTCGTGTATGCTATAAATCTGCATCTATAATAAATCGATGTGCCATATGATAGGTGTTACAGCTAGACTCCAAGGTACAAGGGCGAAAACGCGTCATTTCCACATTAAAATATGTTTGAAAAGGTGCCTCGATGATGTTAAATATGAATCGAGGTACCTGTAACATTTTTAATTATAATTATAATTTTTAATGACGTCCCCTCGTCAAGAGAGATGCGTGTGCAACTGAACAAAATAACAATGGCAATAATGAAATAGTTATGAACATTTTCACAACTTGATACGAAAATTGATTCACACTTTTCGCAAACCATATATTCGGCATGAATATTGTTTTAAAATTCTTCGTATTATAAAAACTTCCGTTTGAAGAAATCGTAGAACGAATCCATCAAACTTCAGTTATGATGGGGCGTGTGTTTTAAAATTGCTTGTGGGGCTTTAACAACTAGATAAACTTTGATAACCAGGTAACAGTGTCTTTCAGTAGTGCAAGATAGTTAGACTTGAAAATGACAAACATGACGGAGAAATTCTCAAAATTGGTATTCCGATGTAACAAAATGTACTAACATATAAAAGATGTGATATGCAACAAAAATAAATAAATGACAGTTTATTTATATAAAGCGAGATCATCAAAAACTCTTCACATTGTTTTCCGTTATCGGCTATGTTTCTCGAAAAATACGAAATACATTACCATAATTGCAATAATATGAGTGAAAAGGATGCATTCACATTTGCACTGCTCCTTCTCGTAGTTTTCTCTATCCACTTTAGGGATTCTAGCTTTGTAAGCACCCTCTAGAAAGCGATGTTCAACTTTCAATGTGCACACCTTCCCTTATTATTGTCACTTGAATAGCCTCATCAATAATCGTTTAATAATCATTTTTAATCAAGATATCTACAGGGGCAGTTTTTAATGAAAAGCAGAATAGTAAAACGAAAAATAATATTCTTCGACAAATGCCGGATAAAGTCAACAAATGCGCTGATATAAAGTGTGACGCTGGACGTGTAGGGCGACCTGATCAGTAGAGAACGGTTGAATAATTTAATCAATGTGTGAAAATCGGAAGGATTTATCTAGGTCAAAGCACTCTCGAGTATTTCGAATATTTGAAAATAATAGAAAATAATATATTCACGTGAACATGCGTATTACGACGCCACTAGCTACAAAGATAAATTCATCGATAACCAGCGTTCCGCGAAATACACAGGGATAATTTTCACATTTCAGCAAGATTTTTTAATTTACGCCATTATAATTATCTTTGTTTTTTCGACGTTACACTATTTATATTTGTCACTGTATAATGTGCTGAAACGATATTTTCAAAATGCAGTTATCAATATTTTTTGGTTGTATTCAAACCATTATACTTCGTTGTAATCCGACGTTGGTACGTGAACTATAGCACAAGGGTAAATTACATCGCCCTTCAATCGCTACAAATGGAATTTATCGAATAAAATGAAAATTCCCATCTTTTAGAAATGTCGCAAAATTAAAGAAGAAACAAAAACATGTTATTGCATGAACACCTTCCCACCAGTGATTTCAAAACTCAATTTCTAACACGTCTAGCTTCTTGCTTCCAACCTTGTCAAACTGTCAAATCTGTTCAATATGCAATATAACTTTTCTACATAAAGTAAAATAAAGTCTAAATTACGTAAAAAATCATGTGTACACAAAATTATTTAATATTCGATAAATATGCATAGTTGCATAGTACGTTCTACACGTAAATACATTGCGTACAAGGTTGAAGTGAACATTTTTGTCTGTTATTTTTTTTGTTTCGCATACTTATTATACTTTTTTTCATTTCATATGGATATAGGCCGTTACAAAACGATTCTGGATATTACTTTATTGTACTTTATTAATTCTTTTTCTGAATACCGTTTGATTATTTGCTAAAACTTTTACCTATAGACCTTTTAATAAAAGCCAAACGTTTTTAAATTTCCATTTATATTGTATGAAGATATGTTTGTTTATCGTTTAATATAAAAAATGGTGGGCAAATGCTTGAGAATCAATGGGAATGCCTAGGTCGTGGATGAAAAACTTCAAATATACTTCCCATTGGATTTATAAAAATTGGTAACATCAAAATTTTCTTCATTAATTACTTCGTGTGAAAACCTTCTCGCTTTTCCCCTGATATATTTTCTCGCCGATAGTCTAGATACGCTCGACTCGGCAAAGCGCCGCGTCGAACCCAGAAGTTTGCTCGTCTTCGGTGTATAGACGTGCTTCGTCTTCAACCTTATTACGGAATTCAAACTTCTTGAGAACGTTACGCGGTGTACTTA
The DNA here is from genome assembly GCA_030522965.1 of Tryphoninae sp. A BG-2022a. Classification (NCBI taxonomy): domain Eukaryota; kingdom Metazoa; phylum Arthropoda; class Insecta; order Hymenoptera; family Ichneumonidae; species Tryphoninae sp. A BG-2022a. Next base: position 2,100 of record JAPYZT010000012.1, on the reverse strand, counting down.
GTACTTTTTGGATTAAAATGCTAAAGCATTCGAGCTTATATAAAATCGGTAAGCTGTCTTAATATAGTCTATAAGGTGTTCTACCTTGAATTCATCAATCCTTATGTCAGGTTCTATTAAATAAATAAACGTTGAAAAAGTTAAATAAATGCATGTACGATTTTTTGTAAATCACAGTTAAATGGAAAGTTGTCCACGTAATTTGGAATGTAGTTGTTCTTTAAAAAATTATTGATTTTTTAAAACTAATTCTTTATATTTCCAAAACACATCAATCTCGATTTAATTCCATCATAAATGAAAAATTGTATAAAAGCTGTGTTGCGCGTTCTATTAAAAACATTCTGAAGGTGATGATGAAATCGCGATTCAATGTCACATGCCAAATTGAAGACATATCATATAATTTTTAGTTATATTAAAAAATTGCTGTTCGTTTCAGACTGAGATAAAATGAAACAAAGTTGTGTTGCGTACCAAAAAAACTTTTTTTTACTATATAAAATGGTCGACTTATTTACTGAAATAACTATTAGACAACAGGTTGACAATATTAGATAGGGCGTCCCATATTGTTATACTTACGACAATCGTGTTTGAGGTTTGTGTACGGTATAATAAAATATGGACGTCTTTTAAATAAATTACACGTTGTTGACGATAATATTTCATATAATCGAGAACCAATACCTATATCTATGATACTTGATATCCCGAATTTCGCGATATTATCCGGACGATATCAGTCTCGAGGTTGGCAGAGATTGGTATCGATAACCACTCATTTTACTACCACATGTTAGACGTAACGGATTTCAGGTACTGCACATCGGATGAATTATTAGGCTATCGCGCCTTATAAGATGCACCTTGCTTATCACGAGACTCGAATGAATTCGTTGATGTCACGTTCGCTTATCAGATCGAGGTTTCGTGATATTTTATCATTTGTGTCGCGGATTAGTGAACGTCTCCGTTCCACATTCGAGGACGCTTTCTTCTCTCACGAAGGCAAAGAAAATATGTTAGTTCAGGTTTTTACTTTATCTAAACGTTATTTTTGTCGTTGCAGATTTGGTTGTATCGTGCACGATTTATTTCATTTATGCACATTGCTCAATCTGTTTCTTCTTTTTACTTTTTCCATCTTTATATTTGTCGAAATTTCCTTTCATTAATTATTTTCATAATTAATTTATTTCAAATTATCTGCGATTTACTTTAATAATAATTGATAACAAAATTTGATAATATCAAAAAAGGATCTAAGATCTCCTTACACGGACTGGACTGAAAAATCTCATATAAATTTCTCCCCCCCCCCCCCCGTTCTCCGCCGCTTCTTTGCGAAATTTTCTGCAAAGGGAAAATTCATAATTCCTTGAATTTCTTTCATATACGTGAATTCGTAAAAACAGTGAAGAAAAGCAGCCCCGAGGACGGAGAGACAATGGAGAAGTTACAATTTTGGTTCGGTGATGCTGTTCACGGACGTCTACATAAAAAATGAGCATAAAGTACGGATACACTGCATAAAAATACCCGTTCCACGGACTCTTTGTCGAGGTTTTTCTGCATTAGCAAACCAACTTTGCATTTTCTATCCCTGTAAAAGCCACTGACAAGCTGTTCATATTTGAACTGCCCACAGCATTAAACTAAAAATGAAAATGTGCTTTATTTGCAACGCTCGAAAATATTAAATGAACTTGTTACGATGTGGTATTACTGTAGCGATTCTAACATCGGTTAAATTAACTGATGTTTAAGTGGTTTATTCTCAATGGTCGTCGAAACGGTGGGTACGCTCGAAATTACGTCAATCATTTAAATCCTGTTGTTACGCCATTAACAATTGTCCAACGGTCGTAGCTTCGTCATTACATTCTGTAGCGTACCTGAGGCCTGTTCTCAATTTGGATATTGACGCTAATCGTCAGGTACGTTCGGAGGTGAAATTAATCGCCTACGAACTCGGGTTGTTTTGAATAATTCACTCGGTGGTAACTTGAACTTGAGATATATTTTTTATATTACAAACGAGTATGAATCTACCAGATCGCGTATTGAATTTGAGCGACTGATGCGTACGGTGTTTGG